>WYDK02056568.1:0-12660 GCA_009867345.2 Toxicodendron radicans | reverse complement strand
GAAACATGATTTTTTGCATACTAGCATATATTATTAGGATATTGTCCTCTCAATTAAGCAATTATGCACCATATATAACAGTCTAAATATTTACAATCCTGTGAAAAGCAAAGGAAATGTACTTGCATTTTAATTCAATTCTAAGACTATAAAATAAAACTGACAGACATGGTGACTTCTAACTATCATCAACGTTTGGCACCAAATCAATTAGCATATTGGAAATTATTTTTAAACTGCTACCAAGTACTATCATCTGCAACACAGAGGAAATAGTAGACATTCAAATGGTAACAAAAAAACCCAAGCTAATGCATAACATATGCTCAAAAAGTTCAGATTGAGCAAAATGTAACTTTCATGTTTTACAAGCAGTTTCATTACCCTTCCACTCTAATGAGCTAAACCAGAAATTAATTCTTCTGCTGCAACACATAAGCACAAAAAATGAACAGAAATGCATGATTATTTCAATTAAAATGCATGAAAGTTTTCCTTGTTATCCCTTAACTTTTTTTTTAAGATACAAATCTACACAAACAAATCCAATCTGCACTATCATTACAAAATTACTTTGGAATATTACAAAATTACCTTGTTTGAAGGGTGAACTTCTGCATACAAACCAGCAGGCAAATCTCCCTCACTAGCTGTAACAAAATCTTTTGTTTTTTACTAAAAACAATTCACCTTGTAACTTTTTCCCCCTCTCAAAAACTACTTGTAACCTCAAAATTCAAGAAGAGACAACAAAACATGAAGAAACAAGCAAGAATGAACATAAATTAATCAAAGATTAACAGAACTATAAGTCATAATAGTAAATACCCATAAAAAGAGTTAAGAACCCAGAAGCCAGAGCAACTGACCTACAATGCTGGCACAGAGAAAGCCTTCCTATGGCTTAAAGATCGAAACCTATAATGACCCTCTGGTTCTTCAACTAAAAGCCCTCAATAGCAGAACTCACACAAATCTAATATAAAATTGACCTAATTCGCTATTTGAAGTCAATAGTACTTCTTAACTTAGCATTTACATATTCAAAATGAACAAAAATGAAGCACGAAGAAACAGGAAAATTGAACCCAAAATTCCTCGCAATATCAAAACTCACACACCAATATCTAGTCACAGAAATTACCTAATTCACCTATTCGAACTCACCTTCAACCAAAAAAAAGCACGAAGAAATTTTAGATCGAAAATTAAAAAAAAAAATTATTAAAAAAAAAATCTCAGAGCTAGACAACATAACTAAAGATGAGTGGGCGACTTACCTTCAATTTGCACTCTATTTGGCTCTCGAAATTTGAATCTCTTGGTTGTGTTAATTCAGGGGAAATGTAGAGAGGGAGTGGAGGGAAAAGGGAACCGAAAGAGAGTGATAATTGATGAGAGTGAAATGTGGTCGTGTTCTGAGAAAAAATTTAGGGCTAAAATATTGGAATACTGATAAGAGTGAAATGAGGAGAGAAAAGGGAACTGAACGGGGAAAGGGATTTTAGGGGAAAAATATTTCAAAGAGTGGGAATGAAAAAATAAGGAATGGTAGTGATGAACTTAGCCAAATGAAAGATAGCCAGACCGAAAAAAATTATTTTTTTAATTTTTCCTAAAACTATCAAGGATTTACAAAAAATTATCAAGAAAACAAGTTTTCCATTAGTTTTTCATAACATTCTTGACAGTTAATAATTGTCAAGAAATGTTTAAAACCGTCAAGAATAATTTCAAATTCTTGACGGTTCATTAATTGTCAAGAAAGTGTCAAGATTCACCTTCAATTCGAAATGCTAAAGTACAAGTCTTTTTCGTATGAATATTGAGAATATCATTCCTTGCCTACTAGCCTCCTTTTATATGGTGAAGTAGAATAGGGTTTGAGAGAGTTACTTTCTTTGTCGCTATAAGACTTCTGGTTGTAGACGGATTTTGAGAGTTTAGGACTATATGTGGAATCCTTTTCCTTATTCGAACCATATCTTGTCCACAATCACTTCATATTTTAACTCACATTCCTTATTCCCATTGATTCTCTATTTAAGTATGCTTCTACTTCCTCATTTGAAGGATATTCCTAACATTTTTTACTTGATGGACAAATATTATTAAATAGGATATATTGTTTTGCCTTTGGGGAAATTCAGGCACCAAACGAGCAAAATCAATTACAAAAAATAAAATTTAATATATTCCAAAATTATCCTTTTCCTACTCCTTCTTAACTTTTCTTCTTTCCTAATCCTTCTTATTAATTAACTTTTCTTTTTATTTAGTCACAGTTAAAAAACAACAACATAAACAACAAGGATTTCTTCAAGGAAATAATTGACTATTGTGTTTAATCAAATTATTTATCCTAAATTATTAATAATTTAATAAAATAAGAAAACAAGTTCAACTGGTTTACTTCAAGCCAAAAGTTACATATAGACATATAGGAAGATGAAAGCGAAGATATAACATGTATTGAAACAATTTCTTAAAATTTCAAAAAATTTAGAAAGTCGGTAGAATTGATT
Organism: Toxicodendron radicans; assembly: GCA_009867345.2. NCBI lineage: Eukaryota > Viridiplantae > Streptophyta > Magnoliopsida > Sapindales > Anacardiaceae > Toxicodendron > Toxicodendron radicans. The sequence goes on along the minus strand of WYDK02056568.1, from coordinate 10,135 downwards.
TAATAAATAAACCAGAAAAGGAACGAAATATAATAAAATAATAAAATAGATTTTGATAATCCAATTATAAGATGTTTAAAAGTTTTAAAACTTAAACTTGTTGAAGGTTTTGATATAAATAGTCCTTTTTAGTAATTTGAATAAATAATATATTTTTAAATTTAAAACAAAAATTAAGAGTTATGTTGGGGCTTTAATAACAACATTTGAAATTTTAGATTGTAAATAAGGGCCATTATTTACGAATTGAATTATCCAATCCAATAATAATTAAAGCCAAAATAAAATAAATAAAACACATTATATCAAACTTAATAAATTATGGTTTTGATATAGGAAAATTTATTTATTACCTTATAAATCATATTCTACTTGGTTTTTTAATTTAATTTACCTTTAGAAAATTAGAATAATTTATGAGTTTCCTTATGCTAGTATGAATTGTTTTAATTGTTTTATCATATATTTAGAAAATTATAATTGTATTGAACATAAAATACTATCAATAAATATTAAAGTTTTATAATTGTGAAAAAAAATTTAAGTTTATTGTTTTTGAATTTCTTTCCCCCCGCCCCCTTTCAATAGGGATATCGAAATGATCCATGGGTTTGAGGCTCCAATGAGCCCCACTCTAATAGGTTGGATTTGGATAGTTAAAATTTCAGAGTGAGATTAATTTAGGTTTCAATATCTTGATCCAAATTATTTTGAGGAGGGCATGAGAATGCTAACTTTGACCCTAATCAAGCCCATTCGTCAAAAAAATATATATATAACTATAAATAGATAATTATGTATAATATTTAACATTAAAATTATAAATATTTTTATAAAAAGGTTATATTATATTTACTTTTTTTTTTTCCAACAAAAGAAACTCCCTGGCCACCACAATCCTTATTCCTCCATTGACTTACGTCAAACTGATTTCTTGCCATCTCTTCACTTGTGAATCTGAAACTTAGGTATGTAATTAAATTGTTTCAGATTTATTCATATGGTTTTTTATGCTTATTGTCATGCAAATTTTACACTTTGAATTCTAATTTTGTTTCTTTTGTTTATGATTTGTTTGGATAATTTTTGTGGTAAAATTATTAAACTTTTGAATATGAATTTCATATTAGATAATATTATTATTTATCATTTTGATTAATCTATTTTAAGAAATATTTTATACATATTCTGTTAGATAAATAGGTCAAATGGTGCAATCTAAGGTTTCTCAATAAAAAAATAATACAAACCCAAACCTATTGTTTAGAATGGATATTAAAGTGGATTTGGATATACATACAAGGGTGGACATTGCCAAGAGAAGGCAAAGCTTGTAAAACAAACTAACACTTACCTAAAAAGTGGAGATGATACAAATCCTAAATAATATATGTCATGTGGAAACAAAATGTTGGTTTATGATATGAAATGAGTTTGATTAGAAATAAATTTACATCCCAAGATCACACATTTTAATACTAAAATTAATGAATGTATACTATAATCCTAAAGCAAAACCCTTGGAAATATACGATGAAAGATCATTGATTCGGTCTTCTTGTTGATATCTTCGCAAGAGACATTCCTTTTATAATACTACCAAATTAATTAATAGTATTCAGAAAAAAGTTGAAGCAGCCCAACCCTACCATCTCAGATGCTATCATGATAAATGACATTGAAAGACTGAGAGTGGGATCTGAATGCTTTAAAATAATGACCAAAAGACCTAAAAGATATCATTCAGTGATCATTATGTGTCATATACCCATGCAACAAACATAAAAAAGATCGCTAAAGTAGATAAATTATATATTATAATTTCTATACTATAATATAAATAAAGAAGATGGTGATGATGATGGTGATGACAAAGGGCAAAAGAAAATGCGCCAATTAGAATCTTGTACTATCTCTCTTCAGTAAGGTAGCGATTGTTTTGCACTGGCAAAGAGAGATATTGATGTTGGGGTGCTCTAAAAGAAGAGCCAGAAAAGCAAAGATATAGACACAGAGAAAGAGATTTTTGGTGTTTTATAATGTTTATGTGTGTCAGCTTGATAGGCCATGCGCGTTATTAAAACTTCAAGGTAGCTGCTGGCCTGCTGCCTCAGATGCTTCAAGAAAATTTTATGCTTGATTGGGTTCTTTTTCTTTTGGCTTTTTCTCACATTCCATCAATCAAATTCAATTGTTTATATTGTCTTTGGGAATAAACGGATCTCTCAAATAAATGCACAAACTCCTTACTAGCTTTGTCCTCGGAATAGGTAGTGAGATATTCTTGTTTCTAGTTAAGAGTTAATTAGCTTGGCCGCGAGAGACCAATAGGCCAGACTAGAAAGATAATAAAAATGTGTACAGGAGATCCGGAAAAGCTTTTCTGGATTGGATTAATATTGTATAAATATTTCATAAATAATTTTTGTAAATGATGTAAAATAGTGAAAAACTTTTGACTGTGATAGTACGGTGTGTACGCTGCCTACAGTACTCCTAATAACTTCAATTTACAGTAATTTATAAAGAATTTGATTTCAAATTATGCTGCTAAACTTATGATTTTAATTTTACAAATGAGTTTTTCTAATATGTAATTTGTCAATATATTGTTTTTGACCATTAGTTCTTCAGTTTCTACTGTTCACTTATATCTTGAAATACAGAACAAAACTTCACGAGAAAAGCAACAAAATAATGTGAAATTTGTCTTTTTCCTACATCTAATACCATGGTTAATAAGAATAAAGGCTAAATTAAGGATAATTTTTTCCTTAGTATTTCTATAAATATGAATCTTAGTTATCAAAAACCTTGTAAACTATAAAGGTGACATTCCTTATTTTGTTAGAAGTTATAAATTCCATATCTATAAGATACTGCTCTTAATCCCATGGATCTTACTCATCCAACTAGATAAACTATTGAGCATAATTGTTTAATCTCACTCTTTATTAGGGGTGTGCAAAATAATCTAAAATTCAAAATTTGATCAGATCCGATCCAATCCAAAAAAGAAGGGACATTTGAAAATTCGTATCGGATTCGGATAACAATTATTAGATATCTGAATATCTGGATCGGATACCAAATTGGTTCACAAAAAAACCAGATATCTGTATCCGATCAGGTTTTAAAAAAAGCAAATAAACCCAAAATAAAATAGATGTCCGACTCTAAAATCTAAATCTTTGATGATATCTTCTTCTTAGCCTCTTCCTTAAAGCTATCTTTCTTCTTAGCCTTGTCTCGTTTTGTAATACCCCGTAGTTTTGGGGATTTTATTGGAATTTTATTTGGAAATTTTGAGGTGTAAAGTGTAAAAAAATTCAAAGTTCTGTGGGAGTAAAGTGTCAAAATTGAGAGAATGAGGACCAAATGGTGATTCAAAGTTCTCTCATTTGCTAAGTGCAGGGCGAGAGAAGAGAGAAAGGAGAGAAAGAAAAGAAAGAGAAGAGGAAGAAGAGAAAAAGAAGAGGAAGAGAAGAAGAGAAAGAAGACAGAGAAGGTGATTTTGGGTCCAGGTAAGTATGAATCACCCTAAACTCTAATCCTATTTCAATTTCTTGGTTTATTGATTTGGGAAATTTTATTTCTTGATATATGAATTGTGTGTATGAGTGTGTGTGTGTGTGTGTGTTTGGTGTTGATGGGGTGGTATTGGAGTGGAATTTGTGTAAAAAGAAGTTGAGAAGTGAGAAATGTGGTTATTGAGTAAAGTTGTTGAAGAGGGTGTTTTAGGGTTAGAATTAATTGTGTTTTAATTGATGAATTGTGTTTGGATGTTTGTAAATGTGTTCTATGATGTGTGGAGTGTTGAATTGTGATGCAAATTTTGAGAGAAATTGATTGAGGAATGAAAGAAATCAGGGTGGAATGGGAAGAAAAACTCAAAAATGGGTCAAACAGTAATTTTGGACATGAAATCGAGGTCATGTCGTGGCATGGTAGGGGTAGAATGCCCTATGCCTCGGCACAGTGCCACGACATGGATTGCAGGGGTGTTTTTGGTCATTTTTGAAACTTTGGGGGTGTAATACAAGAATTCAAAAGTCGAGAGACTAAAGGTAATAGTTAAATATTCGAGGGATTAAAGGAATTAGTCTAGAGTTAAGGGACTAAAGTGCAATTAGCTAAAAGTTGAGGGACTAAAAAAATAGTGAGAAAATATGAAGGGGGGAAGGGGGTGTAGAGAGAGACTTCCCAAGCGGATTAGAATTCCGTATCAATAATTATGGTGGTTTAAAGTAATAAATTTGGTGTTAAGTATGTTTATATATATATACTCAATTGAATTTGAGTTGAAAATTGGTTAAGATTGGGAATGGAATTCCGACCATTAGTGGAGCTAACTCGAATGATTAGAAAGCGAATGATGTTATGAAATACACGTGGATGTGGGTTATTGGAATAGGGAATGACCAACCCGTCGCTAGAGCTGGCTGGTTTAAGAATCAATTAGTAGAAAAATCGAGTTGGTGAATCGGTTGGTTTAAAGAATATTGTATTATGCTTAAAAATGTTGAATGAGATAATTACCTAAGCGATTGGGTTAAGAGTTGCCATTGTTGGAGAGAATGAATCGAATAAAGGATGGTATCGGGGTTCAATTCCTAGGTGAGAGTGAAGAATATATTATATGGAATTGAAGTCCACCTTTCTAGAGTACCCATTCCTCTTCAGGCTTCAGCTAATATTTTATGTTGATCTCATGTGCGCCATGAGAATACGCCACCCCGAGGATAGACTGTGGGTGGGATATATTATGGTATAATACCCTGAGGATGGCTCTTGGGTGAGATTTGACGGATTACATCAGGTAGGTATTGGCATGTGTGAGATATGAGTAGCCTCGTGTGCGCAATGATAGTATACCATCCTGATGATAGACTGTGGATGGTACCACCTCGAGGATAGACTGTGGGTGGGACGTTGATATTGTATGCCCCGAGGATAGATCGTGGGTGGGATATTGATATTGTACGTCCCGAGGATAGACTGTGGGCGAGATCCTATTATATGGTACCATATCGTGATACCCCGAGGACAGACTGTGGGTTAAGTATGGTTACCTATGATGATTCGACCATCTCGAGGATAAACGGTGGATGGTACCACCCCAAGGATAGATTGTGGGTGGGATATTATTACTTGATGCCCTGAGGATAGACCGTGGGCGGGATTACACCCCGAGGATAGACCGTGGATAGACCGTGGATAGAATATTGATATCGGACGCCCTAAGGATAGACTGTGGGCGAGATTCTTTATATGATACCATAGTGTGCCACTCCGAGGATAGACTATTGATGGGCTAGTTGGTTATCTTCATTAAGAAACCAACTAGTATAGTGCTGATGATGATGGTTGCATTGACGGAAATGATGGAATTGTGATTATCCAGCAGGTATAGGCTACCGATGGAATTGTGATTATCCAGCGGGTATAGGCTGCGAATGGAATTGTGATTATCCAACGGGTATAGGCTAGGGATGGAATTGTGATTATCCAACATGTATAGGTTGGGACCAGAATGAGGATATCCAATGGGTATTGGTTGCGAGTGGTATTATGGATATCCAATGAACATAGGTTGGTGAAAATTGTGGACACCTGATGGTGTGATATTAGTAAGAGTGGATTTCGTGTCCGAAAATGCCCACTCAGTTTAAATAAAGACTGTATCGGTTTTTGTGAAGAAATACGATGATCCATGGATATTGCAAAATTTTACAAGTGTGTGGATTTCATTGTAAGGCAGGAATGGATATGGATAAAGGATTTGTCATATCCAGAAATTATATAAGGGGCGTGTATAAGTGTTTCCTCATATAGGTTGAGGTGGTAATATATTGTGTTTATAAAAGTAGTGATTCGCTTGCTGGGCTTTCTGGTTCATTGTTTCGATGTTTTCCCCTCAAATTGCATTCAGATACGTGAGGCGCATGTTACATCTTTTAGTCAACCATAAACGCATGATCAGGGACATGATGTGTGTACATGGTAACTACACTCTGATACAACTTTTTATGTAAACGGTTTTTGTAAGAAATACTATTTTGTGTTATATGATTGTCTTCAAAAAATTTTACCCTCATTTTGGGCTTCCGAACCCCACAGGGCTCCCGAATTTGATGGAATCAGGACTACCCGAAAATGGGGCGTGACACGTTTGGCACTAAATACCTTGCTTCTCTATCTTCTTCTGGCTATATCTACCCGAGGAGCTGGAGACGCTAGCCAGAGCAGTGGCCCTGACCACAACACGTTGTTGGCTGTCATAACTTGTAAGCTTTTATCAATCAAAAGGGTCTTGTTTTCTTTTCTTGGCTGGAATTGAACAGCTCTAAAACAGTCTCAACTCAAGATTGAATATATATATTTTTTAATATTGGCCATGTCTTCTTCACATATCTTATCCATGATTTTTGTGTATCAGTCATGGAAAACCAAGTTAATAAATGATGGATTTTCCTATTTTCTATAGTCTTCTTTGGCATATAAATATACTAAATAAGACATTGAAGAGTGGTTATGATAGTGATTAGAGATGGTGATTTGTTGCGGGACTGAATGAAATTTTATGTATTTCATGTCTGCAGGTTGTTGAAGCTGGAAAAAGTCAAGAGTTATAAATATAATAAATTCAGACCAATTTCGGATATCTGGTTGATCCGATCCAAAAACCGGATATCCGAAAAATCGGATATCTACAGATCCGGATCAGATTCGGATCAGGTAAAAGCCTAATCTAGAAATCCGGATCGGATCATAAAAAGTCAAAACCGGATCAAATATCCGGTTTTGCACAACCCTAGTCTAATCAAGGGTTAATACCACTAGACTCCCTAAAACATAAAAAACTGACACTTAGACCCCAAAAAGTCTAGAAAATACTTTATAGACCCCTGCTGTTTATTTTAGCTGTTAAATCCTACTGATGACAGGTGCAATAGACTTTTGCATGTAAGACTTACGAAAAATATTAATTTGTGTAAATATTACAAATTTTAATAAAAAGATATATCTGAAAAAAATAATAATGAAATAATCTAAAACATGGAAATAAATCTAGAAAACAGAAAAAAAAAATTAAAAGAACTTTAAACATAAGAAAAACTTTAAAATTACAAAATATGAAAAAAAAAACAAAAAAAAAAAAAAGATTGATAAAAAACTGAAAAAATAAATTAAAATAAAAATATGAAAATTTTATGAAAAAATGAAAAAAATTGTAAAAAAATGAAAATTAAGGAAATTAAAAATTAAATTAAATTAAAGGGTTGGCAACCAACTAACGCCAGTGGCCTGGCTGGCTTCTATTTGGCCTACGCTACTAGATCCTGGCAAGCTAGGCCACCAATGGTAGCCGGTTGCTAGCCAGTAGTTTGCCACGCGAGGCAAGTTGGCCTCGCTTGGTCACTAGCCTCACGTGGCCAACTACTCCAATGGGCAACCAGACAGTTCTGATGGCCACACTAGTCGTGGTGTGGCCACACTGGCCAAATCTTGGCCGACCAAGCACTACCAGACTTTTGTTTCAAACTTTTATGGGCACCTGGCTTTTTTTTCAATTTATTTTGTTTTTAATTATTTTTTCAATCTTTTATAATTTTTTTTTTTTAATTTTACAAACTTTTTGTTTTTATCTTTTTACCTATTTCTAAATGCGAATCCGAACCTTAAAAAATCCAATCAAATGAAAAACTTGAACCTAAAATCTAATCAACATGTACAAAACCCATAATTAAAAAAACTCTTACCCAGATACCCTTACATTCACCACATAGCCACCATGAAGCCATGGCTGTTGCTATTCAAAGCCACAAAGCCAAACGTAAGGCTGCAAGGCCAGGTGCAGCTGCCATGGAATACCGGCTGGAAGTCTTGGTGCGGCTGCCACATGGCTATTATTATGCATTACTCTCTCATATGTGAGTGAGTTATTTGTTCTTTAAGTTATGGCAAACACATTCCCCCAATCATCTAAATGATTCTTCTTTATATTTTGTTTCATCTAAGGTGGAGGTTTCCATAATAAAATGTGCTTAGAAGTAATTTTTCTTAGGGGTGGGTAAAAAATTAGAGTAGAACCGAAACTGGTGGGTACCTGGGGTTTCGATTCTTGTCCGAAACCGACTGTCACAAGGTTGATTCTGGTTCTAAGAAATTGGAACCGACACTATGGGGTTCCGGTTCCGATTCCGATTCCAATTTCACTCCTGGAGGAACCGGGAACCGGAACAAGAACCTGGACTGAAATTAAATAACATAAAAGTTGGGGGTCTTATGAAATTTACAATTGAAAATCAAAATACCCAATTCAATTAAAATTAACCCTAAACGCAAAAATATCCTCGTTTGTCGTTCGTTCATCATTGTCTAGTCTGCCATTCTTCGATTGTCTTTCGTTTGTCATTCGTCCAGTCAGCTATCTTCTCTGATTCTCTCTTGTTCGTCATTTGTCCAATCTACCATTCTCTTCGGCAAAGGTATGTATAGAATTTTTGAATTTTTTGATTTAGGGTTTTTATGGTTGCCTTCTATTTCTAATGATGTGTTTAATCTATTTCTTTGCTTTAAAACAAAACAAAATTTGAAGCTAAGTAACTAAGCAATTGACTTGTTTCTCTTCCTTTAAGCTTTGAAAAATGAGGTTTTTGAGAAGCCACCTTGTTAGGTGATAGAAACTCATTCGTTTGTAGAGGGTTGGATCTGTCAGAATTATGAGAAGGCAAAAGAGGCAAAGAATGAAAACAAGAGCTGCCAGAGTATGCCAAGAAATGATCTGAAAGAATGTTCTATTGTATTGTTAGGGTCATGAAAATGACCCAATTAAGTAATTAATTAACCATTGTTATGCATTAATTGAATATTTATTGAGACAATTCGAGAAATTATTAATAAATTCATATTAATCACTTCCTAATAGTTTCTTATGAATTTTGCATGAATTCAATGATTTTGGAATTGGTTTGAGTTGATATTAGGTTGTGGTTTATGGATTAGGGGTGATTATTGTCTTAATTATGCAAAACAGGGGGTTAAATGTCATAGATATAGGGGTGATTTTGTCATTTTTCAATTGTGTAGGGACCAAATGGAAATATTTCATAATTATTATATAAACATTTTTTTCAGCAGCTACAGTCACCATCTTCATTTCATTGAACTGAAACACAGCAGCTCCAACGTCTTTCCATCTCCATTTTTACCCAACATTCCTTCATCTTCCTGGTCAGATCCATCAACACCCCGATGAGCGGCTGAGTTCTCGGATGTCCATTACGGCAGAGGCGAGATCAAGACTGACACCCACAACCCTTGTCAACAGCTCTCGACTAGTTGGATGAGTTCGATCAACAGATATTCGGTAGTATTTTGTTTTGACTATATTTGTTTTTGTTTCGTATTCGATTTTGATAATTTAATATAGTCAATGTATTGATTTGATTACCGTGATATTTGTTGATTAAAACTGATTGTACGATACATGTTAGTTTGAAATCATTAAATGTTGAATATTGTTTTTAATTACTTCACGACGATTGTAATAAAGTTTTATTCACGTTTAATTATATTTCTACGTTTGTTGCATGTATTGTGTACTTGGTTAATTTGTTATTGCGTGTTAATGAATTGTAATTGTTAATTACATACCAGCTAGTGGCGTTTGCATGTTATGTTTGTCGGTATTCAATGATAGTCTTTAGCCAATCAAACTTAAGTAATCGGGTGAGACATGATAGATTATACCTAGAGCACCAGTGAGCGATTTCTGGGTTTGTCTTGCCTTGTAGATTTAGGACACCGTAGAGCGTAATAGAGTGTTTTGAGAGTTAGTCTCGTATCAAACCAAAACCGTAACAGCAACGTTTTTAATATCAAGTTTAAACTGATTTTTATTTCGAGTCTTTAGATAATTGCCTTTAAATTGATTTAGTTTTAATTAAGTTTCTTTATTTTCACAAATTGTTTTGTAGCGTAATTTCAACCAATCAATTGTCTTTTTAATTTTCATTTACTTAAATATACATTTAGTCGTTAGCAATTGCTCCCTGTGGATTCGACCCTGCTTACCGCTAACTACAGTAATTAAGATAACTTAATTAATTTTGTTGGTTGTTGATAAGAG
>WYDK02056560.1:0-12662 GCA_009867345.2 Toxicodendron radicans | reverse complement strand
TTTTTTTATATTTCCCGAAGGGATTAACTTTTTTCACCCATTGATTTTGTTGTTCTAAAACAACAAAAAAAAAAAAAAAAAAAAAAAAAAAACTATTTTGAAAACTAGTTAATTTAATGATGGCCCTCCATGGATTCGCCTATATAAGCCGCAACTAAAGTTGCAAAAATAAGAGTTTGAATACCGCTTATAAATAATCCAAGGAACATAATCAGTATAGGAATCACTAAAGGCACTAAAGAAACAAGAACAACAATTACTAATTCATCGGCTAATATATTCTCGAAAAGTCGAAAACTAAGTGATAAAAGTTTTGTAAAATCTTCTAAAATGTTAATGGGTAAAAGAATTGGAGTTGGTTGAATGTGTTTATTGAAATAACCTAATCCTTTTTTGGAAAGGCCCGCATAGAAATATTCTCCGGGTAAATATGCTGGTCTAGCAGAAACAATTAAAGGGTTTAAATTGATCATGTCCGGAGAATTAGATGGTCTTCCTGAACATACCTTTTATTTGGTAGTTAACAATGATGAAGCTACTACAAAGCCTACAAACTTAGAAATGGAGAACAATTTGAAGAAATGATTGTAAATCTTTGTGTACTGACCCCTAATCGAATTGTTTGGGATTCAGAAGTGAAAAAAATCATTTAATCTATCAATAGTGGACAAATTGGCAAGTTTTATAAGATTAAAATATATTCAAAAGGTCCATTGAACACCTTATGGATATGTCATAATAGATCCAAACACTTGCCTTGGATCGACTTCCAAATCATCATTGCTCTAGTGAATAACTCAAGAAAATAAATCAATGGGAGATAGAAGTACAAGAAAGAAACTAATTCTAAGCATCTCTCATAGGTTCACTAATCACTTTATTGATTGTTGGCAGGTTTCTTTGTATGTATATTATTATTATTATATAAAATACAAATAAATATTATTATTATTATAATACTATTATAGTATAAGGGCAATTTAGTAAAAAGATACTCCAATAATCTTTTATTCCTTCCAACCAAACATATTAATTTAACATACCTGCTAATTTAACCTTATCTTACCAAACATAGTTTTAATAATATTCCTAGTAATCTTCAAGGTGATCTATATTTGCAGTAATCTAACATTCCCAGTAATAAAACGTTCTCTGAACCAAACGGACTCGCATTACCATGTTTGGTTGTCAAGTAATATAAGATTACGGTAATCTTTTGTAACCAATAGTAAAATTTAGGTGGTGATCTGATTACTTCCAAAATATATGGTATTTTGAGATTACTTGGTAATATTATTTGAAGTTACATAATTGTCCCTTATTAATGAAAATTTAGGACAAAAATGCCCTTATTATTTAAATAAATTACAGGACTTTATATCCTTATAAACCCAACTTTGAAGACAAAAAGGCCCCTGGACTTTAGAAAAATTTACAAACCACCCATCCAACCACCACCGCCGCCAGCCACCACTGCCGCCGACCGATTATGTCCACCAAATTGAATTCTGAAAACACTTTTGAACTCATCTTCTCTTCCTCATCAAAACCCTACCCTTTTTTTTTTTCATTTTGATCCAATTTTTCGGTCGTCACAGACTGAAAATCGTTCGTCATTCCCGTTTGTTTTTGCCATTTTGTGGGTTTTTTCCTTTAACAATTTGCTTGTTTGGTTACTTGAATCGTGTTCCTTGTTGTTTGCTGAGTTTATTGGTACAAATTTAGGGGGTGGACATCGGCGTTTTCACCATCAAAAGAGGGTTTTTTTCCCTCGTGTTTTCTGGCCATATCTTGTTTCCGGCCAAATCTATGGTCAGAAACCGAAATATCGGCACAACACCGGCCATATACAACCGGTCTTGTGCCGGTTCGTCGCCGGTGGATGGTGGCCGACGGTGGTGGGCGACTGCCGGTGGTGAGTGAGTGGGTGGGGGTGTGTTCGTCGCTTTTCAAAATTTTATTTTGGGGGTGTTTCAGCTAAATAATAAACTATAATGGATTACATATTGATTAAAATATTAAAATAATAAAAGGGCATTTAAGTAATTTAACTAATAAACTCACCACTTTACTCACTCATTATTCCTCTTAACCAAACATATTCATATAATATATCACAACCCTAAACCTTCTAACCAAACACATTTCATCCAAGATTACCAGTAATATTCCAAGTAATCTATCTTCCTCTTAATCTAACATTCTTAGTAATCTAACATTCTCTGAGCCAAACACCCCCTAAGTGTTAAATTTTATAACTATTAACCACGTTATTTATAAAGATAGATATGAGTTAAAAAATTTACACATAACATGAAAATATTAACTTATGGTATGGTTGATGTAATACCTCTCATAATATTTTTTAAGTTTTCTACTAGCATTCTCAATAACATTTGTTAAAATAGCGGTATTGTAGTATTTAATGGAATAGAGTTTAAATATGAAAATGTGTTTGGTAATTTTTTCTAAAAGTTTTTTTCGTAAAATTTTTAAAATATTAATATTATTTGTTAACCCCAACATTTGTTAAATTAGTTAAATAGCCCCACAATAAAAGTTTAAAAAATGACAAATGCACCCCCACCCATAAGAGGTCGGCGGTGGCTACCCCGATCGCCGGCGGTTGGCCATGTCACGGCGCACAGCCTACCTGATCTAGTTGGTCATGCGCTAATAAGGCTATTTCCGGTCATGGATCACAAATCCATGGTCATAAACAACCATATTTGGCCGGAAATGGCCATACTAGATCTGGCATATTTGGCCTTTTCCGGCAGAGATCTGGCCGGAAAAGGCTATAAAGGGACATGGCCAGCCACGCGCCATTATATAGTCAGCCTACAGTGGCTAGAGGTGGCCGCCGACGGCCGACTATAAACTTTTGGGTGGAGGTGTCTTGTTAGTTTTTACAATTTAATGTTTTTGGAATAAAATTAAAAAAAAAATAATGTTTTAATTTGAATTTTAAAAGATATTTGGAATTGGAGGGAATTTGGATAACATTTGGATAATATTTGTAAAATATTAAAACAAACGTGTATTTGATATTTACTGAAATAGGATAATGAATAAAATAGAGGTAGAATATTAAAACAAATGGTACCTTAAAATTTTTTTAACAATATTGCTGAACAAAGATTGTTTTCAAACAATAAAACTATATATACAAATACTATACATATTTCCTCTGAACACTATAAAAACAAAGGTTTTGGCAATCAAATTTAATTTGTTTTTTTTTTTTTTTTTTTTTTTTTTTGTCAGTAAATTTAATTTGTTGATTCAACTATGTTTTGCCATACTTCGGTAGCATTGAGAAATGGGCCGGATTCCTTTAAATTAGATCCAATTGAATTTATCAAACTGAATTGGGGATCCAACCTGTTTTACAACTCTATCATGAATTGTAAATTAATAATTTTTTTTTTTTTAACTGAATTGGGGATCCAACCTGTTTTACAACTCTATCATGAATTGTAAATTAATAATTTTTTTTTTAAAAAAAAAAAATTTGCGTAAGACTACCCTTCAAAAATTGTTTCTAACAAGTACCACATTAGTTAGTGTCACATAGCTTATGGATTTTTTTTTTTTAAAAAAAAAATTGGCGTATTATATGAGCATATTTAATTTCAAATATGTATTAATATTTATTAAAATATGATTGGATTTAAATAGTATTTAAATAATATTTATGAAAAAAATATATATTGATAAGATAGAATTTAGATAGTAATATTAGTGAAAAAATATATGTCGGTATTTATTGAAATAGGATAATAAATAAAAATTAAAACAAAGGAGTCCAAATGTATTTCAAAATTTCAAAATGAGTGTGGAGATTATTTGATGGATTCGTATTAAGTAATAACTATTTGTGACATATTTATGATGATCCTTCTTTAGTAGAAGAGAAATATACAGTATAAAGTTGGTTGTTTCAATTCTCAAGAAAAGAGAGAGAAGGGAAAAAAAAAGAAAGATAAAGTTTCCATTCAATATGATATGACCCGGCTTTCAAACATTTGCTCTTTGATCTTCTGTCTAAGAAACAGAAACATGACCTAAATGTCAAAAAAAAAAAAAAAAAAATTACACATAAAAGAATAATGTTACACGTTTGCATTATAAATTTGATGATATAACACTTGTGAATAATTCCCATATCACACACACATATATATTTTCAGAGTAATGCTACATCAATAACTTAATCTGACAATCTTATAATCTCTAACGTGGCAGTTAAGTTGGCTCTGACGACTTTGACTAAATATAAATAGTCGTTCCTTAAGTAATGCCGTTCTTTAAGTAATGAACAACGGTTACTTAATAAGGAATAAATGTTCTTTATGGAAGAATGATTGTTCATTCATCAGGAATAATTCCTTATGAAAGAATGACTTCCGTATGAAATGATTGTTCTTTACAAATGAATAATTGTTCCTTATGAAGGAATGATTGTTTTTTACAAATGAATAATTGTTCCTTATGAAGGAATGATTGTTCTGTATGGAATGGATGTTCATTTATGAAGGAATGGTTGTTCCTTTATCAAGGAACGACTGTTTCTTATGAATGAATGAATTCATAAGAAACGATCATTCGTCCTTAAGAAATGACTGTATTTAGTAAAGTCATTTAGTGTCTTGGATGTGGTTAGAGATGAGTATGGGTAACGGTTCTACCCAGAACAGATGAGTAGAACCAAAACCAAAACTACTACCTACCTAGACCCATCCTTCATAGGGTAAGTTCAGGTTCCAAATTTTTTGACCATCACTATGTGGGTCCGATTCCAGTTCGGATTCGTGCATGGGCAGGAACCAAAACTAGACCCATAACTTGAAATAGGAACCGAAGTCAGGTACTCGAGGCGGAACCTGTCTTGGAATCGGTACTAAAAACAATTTCAATAAAGTATAGGGGGTCTATTTAATTTTGCACAAAAATTTAAAATGCAATGAAAACAGTGGGCGACCACGTGACGTGAGGGGAAGTAGTGGGACCATGGTTATATTAAATAATTAAGTAATTACATAATCAATATTACACACACACATATATATATATTAAACTTAAAGTTTTGATTAATTAAATGTATAATTAGAATTATGATTCAAGTAAAAGTGTTTTAATTTCATTAAAATAATTATTTTTGAACAAAATAATAGATTTGATGAATATTAATATATTACTTAATTAAATGATTAGATATTTAATTAATTATAACATTATAGTATGACAACTCATGGCGTACTAAAAAAGGCAATAGTTTTGTAATCAAACTTAAATTAATAACATTAGTATATGATAAATTAATTATTTATTAAGAAAATAAATTATATATAATAAATTGATGAACATTAGTATATTATTTAATTAAATGATTATATTTAATTAATTATAACATTAGGACATCACTTAATTAAGTGTTTTGTAATCAAACTTAAATTGATGACATTAGTACATGATAAATTAATTATATATTAAGAAAATAAATTATATATGACAAATTGATGAACATTAGTACATTACTTAATTAAATGATTAGATATTAATTAATTATAATATTAGAACATTACTTAATTAAGTGTTTTATAATCAAACTTAAACTAATGACATAAATCAAACTTAGAGTCATACAAATTACTAAATTATAGATTTATAAATCATATAAATATTAAATTAATGACAACACAATTAATGTTATTCTTTCATGTTCTTATTTCAATAATCGTTTACGTTTTGGTTTTGATTGAGAAATTTGTGTGATGAATTGATTGAATTCAAGTGTTTTCTATAGATTAAAGGATATGTGATTGTGATTGGACAAAAATGAATGAGTAATGAAAAGTGAAAACTATTAAATACTTGTAATTTTTAGGGGTGTATTTGTAATTTTTTAATGTTTATTTGTCATTTTTTAAATTAATAGGGGGTCGTTGAAATTTTACAGGATACCCGGATAAGGAATTGGAACCAGAACCTGCATTTCAGGTTCCGGTTCCAAGAACCTAAAAACCTGAACCAAATGGTTTCGGTTCCAGTTCCCTTAGGAACCAGTCTGTTCCGGTTCTAGTTCTTCCAAACAGTGAAGGGTACCTAGAACCGCTTATCCTTAGATGTGGTGGGAGTTGACGTGATAATGTCAACTTAACTGTCACGTTAGGAGTTATAAGAGAAAGTTGCGTAATTAGGTTGTGGACTTAAAATGATTGACATTTTCACTATCCCTTGTACAATTTACTTTATGTTGTTATTGTTATATAAAAGTTTCCGTCATCTAATTTACACATTTTATATTTGTTCTATTAGTCTATGCAAAAAAAAACTCTAAAATATATTGAAGGTAGGGAATAAAATGTTATCTCAGATATCTAGGGGTGGAAATTGTTATTCAATTGATACCTTGTAAAGAAATTGCAATTAGCTTGAATATAATCAATCATTAAATTATATATATATATCTTGGTCCCATATGTTAATTACACCAAACAAATTAAGGTAGCTAGATAGCATAGTCATATATATATCTATCATGGTCCCATATGCTAATTACACCAAACAAATTAAGGTAGCTAGATAGCATAGTCATATATATATCTATCATGGTCCCATATGTTAATTACACCAAACAAATTAGGGTAGCTAGATAGCATATAATTGACCAACAGACAAGTCAAGTCAACAAGTCTATTCATAGAAATTATTAGAAGCAAAAGAATATTAAATGGAAAAACACATATTATCAAAAGTCATATGATTCAATTCTCCAAAACCACTAATATCTTGTTGAAGACTAAATTTGCACCGCCAACCAATTAATGAACTAGCTAGTCGTCAATGAACGAGCATGTCTAGTTTTACTGGGGAGAGCGTGAATTTGATTTCTATGAATGCGTTAGGCCGTTGAAACGAGTGAGGTCGCTATGAGAAAATAAACGAAGATAACAACCAAAATTTTTAAGTGGTTTGGAGGCCTGAAAGCAACTCCTACGTCTACTGATATTATTGCTGATAAGCGATCACAAACTCTGATCACTAGCGATCAATAATGCAAACGTAAATAAATCATATGATCTATTCGATATGTACGTACACAAGTTATAATTTTTCTAGAGAGAGAGGGGTTTTTAGATTGTCGACCCCCCTCAATAAGGATAGAGCACTCATATTTATAGGGATTAGGAGGCGGTTACTGTAGATCTCACTTGATGCATAAATCTTATTAGTTCGCTAGGTGTCATGGTGACAAATCTTCTAAGAACTTCCATCTGCGGTTAGGTGGCAGTGATTGGGAAACAACTATGTTATGATGACGTCGCCGGGACAGGTGTAGCGACCTGATAGGTCGCATGACGTCATCACTGTTCACATAAATTTTA
This sequence comes from Toxicodendron radicans, assembly GCA_009867345.2. Taxonomy (NCBI): domain Eukaryota; kingdom Viridiplantae; phylum Streptophyta; class Magnoliopsida; order Sapindales; family Anacardiaceae; genus Toxicodendron; species Toxicodendron radicans. The sequence continues at coordinate 5,271 of WYDK02056560.1, read as the reverse complement.
AAACAATTTTGCCTATAACAAATTCTCCTGGTTTTTTAAGTTCATTTACAAAATTCGAAAAGCAAGAGTTTCTGCAAAGCTCTTACTATATCGATCTTGAGAAAGTATCACTATTCAAATGACCTTACCGAGACATCGGTTGCTTAGGATATTTAGGAAAGAACACCGCCACACGGGTGATCTATTGTCGCTTCATTTCTAAGAGCGATCTTCTTAAGATGACATTTCATTGGGAAGTCATAGATCATTAAATGCTCCAGTCGTATTTAATGCATAGTCATCATTACAAGCAAAACATACGCGCGTGGGCGGGAAAAACGATCACGTGCCTGCTGACTTGGCGGTTACAAATTTCATGGATCGCGGACGCGTGTCTCTTTGAGCTGCTCAGATGGATTTTGCTTACATGTTTAGGGAGAGTAACTGACAGGTCGGATTTGCGACATGTGTACCTCATGGACGATCCAGATGAATCCCATATTTCTTATATACAAATGGAAAAGGAATCACAACCATTGATTGTTGCCACGTTAGAGAGATGGACGATTGCGATCTGACCAAGGCTTTTGAACTCAAAACAAAGAGGGAAAAATATACAACTCCTTCCCTTTTTACGTTTTCTCTTCTCCATTCCTCGCTTTTCAGAAGAAAAAAACACTCTTCTTTTCCTTTCAAGCTTCCTTCATTTTCCAAGCTTTTACCTACTGGAAAAATGTGATTTTGGACTTCAAACAAAACTCGCCGTTTGTACTTGTTGGTGACCTCCGACAACATTCAGGTAGGTTTACCTCTCTACTCATCTGCTTTGAGTTTACTCGAATGGTTTATCTGGATTTGCTTGAGTATTTGTGTGGATGTTTTGTGAAAGGTGAAATGGTTATGTGTCTGATAATGGTAAAAAGAGAATAGAAGTTACTTGTTTGTTCGTGTTTTGGGGAGCTTTGATCAATGAATCAAAAAAGGTGTAGGTTTTTTCTTATGTTTGTGTATACAATCGTGTTTGTATGGATGACTGAGTTTATAGATGTTAGTTCGTCGTCAAGTGAGTCTACTGAATAAGATCAACTAGTTGATCGCATGTTTCCCCATTTTCAATTCAATATTTATGACGAACTACCTCCCTTACAAGTCGTGCCTTTGCAGACGATATACACCAGCGATCCTTTGGATGTCGTGCCCTTTCAAACACAATACATCAACGAACAAGAGGTTCAATTTGCTCACTGACCAGAAAATCCAGAAATGTGATCACTATTGCTGATCGAATACCCAATTGCTAACGATCAAGAACTTGCTCAATTTACTTCTCCTGATGGTCAATCGAGTGGTTATACCCCCAAGAATACCCCTCCTCCACGTGATTCATTCGTACCGACTGCGATCATAAATGAAGAAGTTCAAGAGATCGTGAGAAAGTATACCTTGAGGACGCCGATCTTGTGGAGTCCTAACTATTCCATCGAGTGTCCACTTGACGGTATGACCATGATGTCTGAACAAATTCTGATGACAGGGGCTTATGTTCCTCTTCATCCTTTTATCAAAGAGGTGTTAAGTTATTTTGGCTTGGCATCGATGCAACTTACTCCCAATGGTTATCGCATCGTTATGGGCGTTTACATCTCCTGTATGGAAAACAAGTTGGATGTGTCGATGGATGCGGAGCTCGCTTGCGCATATGTTATGAAGAGGAGCAAAACAGACACATACTACTACCTTTCCCAAAGATGGGTGATCGCCAAGGGCTTCACGAGAACGGCTAGTAATGCGAGCGACTATATGACAAAGTACTTTTTTTTCAATTACCTGGGATGTCAGACCATCATTAAAGAACCTAGTAAGACTTTCTTCTTGAGATCGTGGTTTTTTTTTAAATGACCTATTTTCCTATAACAGTTAACCAGGTCGATTTTGTTTGAACGCACATCGATCACTCAAGGATGATGATATTTGGAAACCTTTCCGAAGAAAAGTTGAAGTGCGCCAATCTTCTGACCTTGGAGCTTCTAAGGAAGCGTAACTTTATCGCTCCAAAAGCGAACTTCAAAGTGTCCCTCCCTGAACCAGGTAGAGCTGTTTTCTACATTCATTTTAGTTGCTTCCTTTCGGAGGAAAGTCACATCGCATTCAATTATGTATGACTAATCGGATGACTTATTTCCCTTTTTATAACTGTTCCAAAAAGGAAAGCAAGGCCATTAAAAGAAGTCGTTGGACCACAACAAATTTTAAAGATTCCATCATTTTCTGCCCCCGCGCCATCTAACGGGATGCGAACTGGCCATACTAAAGGTAGGGAAACAACAGTCCTGGAGGTCACTGAGGATCAAACACAAGTTATTGAGCAATGGGTCGTTCTTTTGCAACATGTCGCCTCGCTAATAAGTGAGGTTGTTCAAACTGAAACCGCAGCTGTCAAGGAGACCGCAGCTGCCAAAGTGCTGGCCAGGCAAATAAAATCTGCAAAGGGGAAAAGACCTTCTACTGACAGGGACGATAAGGTTGTTGTCCTTCTTGTCTTAAAAAAGAAAAAGAAAAAGAAAAGCATGTTGCCAAGTCGAAAGTCTACTGAGGAGATCGGGCCTGTTCATGATCCGGTTGAAGAGGTCGTGCCCCCTCAATGTGTTCTCGACACAATTGCTAATCTCCCCGATCATTTGTGTGTTTCTAGCTCTATGATGTCAGAATGTGTCTTCCAAAAAGACTTTGATAAATGGTCAAAGGCATCGAAGACGGATTTGCTATCATTTATGGTATGCTCTCAGCTTGAGGTATAAAAGGTTTTTTGACTATTTGTTTTGATGTATTCTCTCTTGCGATGCTAATTCATTGTTTTTTCTTCTTTCCATCTTTAAGCTTTCCATGGTTTCATCTCTTTACTTTAAGAAAGCTAAATCTGAAACTTATGACGAGAATCGCTCGAAATAGTTGGAGGCCAATTTGAAGGAAGCCGGGTCTAAACGAGTGATTACCGAATGTGCTCTTGATCATGTGCGATCACAACATAAAAAAGAAGCTCGCTAAAGTAACAGAAGATCTTAAGCTTGGCTCAGCATCGGCAACGGACAATTCCAAGAAATTGAAGCAGATGGAGAGAGTATGGGCTGAGAAAAATAGTTTGCTTCGGAAAACCAAAGAGGATTTGGTCGTGTGAACAACTTATGCCATGGATGCTTCTAAACAATTAACAGCGAGCAAGCTCTGTGAAGAGAAGCTTGTGAAGGAGCATCCTCAGAAGATCAAATCGCTCCAGAAGATCATAAACGACCAGGAGACTGCTCTAGATGCTGCTCATAAGGAGAATACTAATTTAAGATCTTTATCAGCGGGATCCTCCGATGCTGGTGCGGCCGATTTGGCCCTGAATGTGATCAAGACTCTTATTCTGAACAACCCATAGATCAATTATTCCATACTTCCCCAAGAGTACATCACTAGGCTCGATGACTAGATAAGCCAACAGTTCGGTGATGCTCAAGGGGAAAAAGAGAGAATGAGCCTTTTTTTTTTTTTTTTTTTTGCCTTAGTTTATTTGTGGAAGCCTATTGTAAAGGAACACTATTGTACTTAGTGTGTTTTTGACTTTTTACTTTTACATAGGTATCCATTAAGCTTAGGTCGCTCCATACATCTGAGAATGTACATTGAGCCGAACACTAATTGAAAATGAACACTTTTTAGGTCGTGAAGACTGAGATCGTGTACATCCTCTTGTTGTTTATCAAGTTTAGACATACTTGACAGAGAGGTGATTTACTTGAATAAGTGTAAGAATGTTTAGAACCATTCTAAGAAAATGGAGATTACCCTTAGCCATTTTGTCAAATACTTATATCTAAAAATTTAGGTAGACTCAGGAAAATATATGAACCCTTCTAAGAAAAGGGAGTTTACCATTGCTTTGCACCCGAAAGCCAATGAAAACGGGGTTTCATTAGTTGAGGTTCTTGGTGTTGTGCGATACGACCATAGGACTTCGGGAAGTTCTTCTGGCCAATTTCCTTTGGATTCGTCGAGCTTAGTTTTGAGGGTTTGTTTGATAGTTTTGTTTATGGCTTCGACATGTCCATTTGTCTGTGGTTGTGCGATTGAAGCATATTTGTTATGAATACCCAGACCGCTGCAGAATTCACGAAAATCATCATTATCAAACTGTTTTTCGTTATTAGAGATTATTGAGTGAGGAATTCCGAAATGGCAAATGATGTTTCAATAAATGAATAATTTGATTTGATTTGATTTTACTGGTGGTGATTGTAGCGAGAGCTTCAGCTTCTACCCATTTAGTGAAGTAGTCAACGACGACCACTGCATATCGGACATACCCTTTTCCCATTAGCATGGGGCCAATGAGGTCGATTCCCCACATCGCAAATGTCCACGGACTTGACATCACGGTCAGTTGTTGAGGTGGAGTTCGCAGAATGTTGGAGAATCGTTGACATTTATCACATCTTCTAGCGAACTTTGTGGCATCGAGGTAGACTTGAGGCCAATAATATCCTTGTTTGATTATTTTTTCGACCAAAGAGTCTCCGGTAGAATGATTGCCACAAATGGCTTCGTGAATTTCACGAATTATGTAGGCAACTTTGTCATTGTTAACACATCGCAAAAGCAGACCGTTGTATCCTCTTTTAAAGAGTTGGTCCCCGATCAGGGCATAACGACAGACTTTTAATCGAAGTGCCTTCACCTCAGCTTTATTTTGAGGGAGGGTCTCTTCCTTTAAATATGAAAGGATAAGGGTTTTCCAACTTCGCTGCAGATCTATGTGTGATACCATTTGATCGAAAAGAGTCGTGTTGGGTGAAGGAAAAAACTTGATGGGGACACACTTAGGTGATTCTGATTTTGATTCTAGAGACGATGCTAATCTAGCTAGTGTATCAGCAACTAAATTCTGATATTTGGGAATCTGTATGATGGTGAAGCTTCGAAACCATTTAAGTTCATTTTTCACCTTTTTAAGACAAACGATCATGTTGTCTTCTTTCGCTTGATATTCACCCATGATTTGGTTAACGATCAGTTGAGTGTCACTCCGTATGTTGATTGACTCTGCTCCCATCTCTTTAGCTAATCGTAACCCAACGAACAAGGCTTCATATTCTGCCTCGTTATTTGTTACTTTAAAACCGAACTTGAAAGCTCCACACATGCAGACTCCCTTAGAGCTGATTAGGAGTAAACCTGTTCCTGCTCGTTTGTTAGTTGACAAACCGTCAACAAACATTTCCCATGTCAACTGCTTGCTGAGGTTTTCAGTAG
>WYDK02056550.1:0-12662 GCA_009867345.2 Toxicodendron radicans | reverse complement strand
TATGTGTTTGTTGATACGATTTTTTATAAGGTTTTTTGTGAAATCTGGGGTAGTTTGGTTTTGGTTTACTACATTGGTCATTACAAGTTTTTTGTTTCTTGTAATCTTGGGGGTTTGTGGTTATCATTAAATTGTTGGCAAAAACTACTAATTCTTTTCCTAATTGTTTTCGTTCTTTTAAGAGTTTATTTAAGATTTCTGCATTGGACAATTTATATTCAATTCTGACATTGGACAATTTATTAATACGGTGTCTGGTTTTTATTGTTGTTTATGTTTCTTAGTGTTGTTGTTGTTGTTGTTGCTGCCAATGTTTTGAAAACCAGACCGGGCTTTGACTCGGTCAAAGGCTCGGTTTTCGGTTTGACAGGTCCAATCGGTGTAACCGGTTGGCCAGTCGGTCGGACCAGTCCGATTGGTTAGATCGGTGCAAATATATATATCAGCCTAATGTCAAAAATATAAAAAAAAAAATTAATTTATTAAATATATAAAAAAATTATATTGTTTCTTCTTCTTCTATCTCATTAATTAAAGTATTTTCAATTTCCCAACACTTTTTTTCTCATTCATTTATATATTTTCAATTTCCCAGCATTTTTCAAATCTTGTGCAATCTCTTATTCTCTTTTATCAATAAATAAATAAAAAATAAACCTCATCTTCTTCTCTCTCCTCCACTCATTCTCTCTCATTAATTAGTTTCTTTTCACTACATATCCTCAAAACTTTTCAATTCCAAATCTCTAAGCATCCTTTTATCAATAAATAAATAAAAAATTATTAATAATCACAAAAGAACACAAAAGCCTATCTTCAACGTTTCACTCTCTTCAACACAAAAACTTCTCTTCAATGTATTTCACTATCTCAGGTTCAAATTTTCAGTTGTATGAATACATGAATAGGTTGTGTTTAGGGGTTTTTAGTTTCAAATCGTGCTTTATCTTTTAGTGTTCCTCTTCGTCACCAAATCAACCTTGAAAATCGCTTACCCATTGACAACAATCATGATAAAGATAATGTGAGGTAAAAGAAGATGAAGAATGAAGATAATGTGAGGTAAGAGAAGATGAAAGATGAAGAATGAAGATTTCTTACAATGGGAGCAGCAAAGAATGAACAATAAAGATGAAAAATAAATTTAGGGCATTTGATTTTTTTGACCAGTTGGCCGACGGTTCGCTATTGTTCACTTGATCCAAATCCAATCCACAACGGGTTATTGGCGAATACTGGTTCATATTATGCCTTAGACTGGATAGATGGCCAGTCAACGGTTGAACCAGTACGACCGGTCGGTCCGGTCTGGGTTTATAATCATTGGCTAAATGTTGTTGTTGTTGTTGCTCTTGCTTAATGTTGTTGTCATTGCTGCATAGTAGGGGTGTTATTTATTGTTATTGTTGCTTAGTTGTAACTGTTTAGTAATATTTTTCTTACTTAGTGTTTGTTATTAGTCTTCTTGTTGTTGCTTAATGTTGTTTTTGTCGTTGTCATTGCTGCTTAATGTTATTGTTCTTACTGCTTAGTGTTCTGTTGATGCTCATTGATGTTGTTGTCAGTCTAGTGTTGTCATCAATGTTTTGAAAACAGGATATGACATGTTTGATCGACAACTAGCGACCTCTCAAGTCCAGTTTTACCTTGAACATTGTAATAGTAATCAGGCCATGTTGACTTGCGGTTGAACTTGGGGTGAGAAGCTCAGGCTCAGTAAAAGCTCGAGCTCAATCGGCTTGACATTGTAGTCGAGCTGAGTTTGAACACAACACTACTTGGCTTGACAAGCTCGCTAGCTTCAGCGAGCTCGAGGGTATATTTTGATAGTTTTGAAACTAATAAGTGGTATGTAATTTTCTACTTTTTAAAATTGATAAATCCACCCATATTTGAAATATATAAAAATCAAATTGGGGATTTTGAAATTAAAAAAAAAAAAATAAGACCCTAAACAAAGGATAAAAAGTTTTTGTTTTTAGAAAAAAAAACTATTTTGATTTAAATAAAATGACAACTTCCGTTTTCCCCCTCACATTAGACGCTTCTCCCCACTCATGAACCGTCGTGGTCCCTTCCTCACTCTTAGAAGTTGGCAATGTGAGAGGTTGAGAGAGATTGGAGGATTTGGTTGTTGTCTCATCTTTGAACTTCTATCAAATTCGGTAATGTGAATAGGAGAGAGGTTAAAGAATTTGGGTGCCTTCGACAACTGTTGAACCTTCACTCGAATCGCGTTGTGTGAGAGGAAGAGGGAATTTAGGAGTTAGGTATTGTTGAGAGCCCCGTTGAACCTTTATTAGAGTTCAATAGTGTAAGATGGAGAGATAGATTGTAGAGGTTATGGATTTCGACAGATTGATTAAGATGTATGTTTTTTATTCTAAATTTGTGATGGTTTTGGATTTATTTATTTTATTATGAATTTTGTGGTGGTGGATTGGATTCAATTGAGTTTTTGAAATGTGGTAGTGGTGATCGAATGGCTGTATTTTTGTCTGTGGTTACAGTGGTCGAAATGGTGGTATAACAGTGGGTTTGTAGGGACACTGTATAACGGTGGGTAAAATTAAACAAAATTGATCAAATAAAGGCAAGATCAAGTTACCTTTGATTCTTGGAAGCTTTGGAAACCTTCAATTTGATGAGAAATTGAAGCAAAAGAGTAATCCACATCCAAAATGAAGGATTCGGTCAAGAGAGTTTCTAGAGTTCTATTTCTCTTTTGAATAATTCAATTAATTAATTAATTAAAATGAATTTCTTCTTTCTTTATATACTAGGGTTCCCAAAACAATTCAATAATTATTTTAGGATGCCCACATGCAATTTCATAATTCTTTTAGAGTTATAAATAATTTCATAAATATGAAATTGGATTAACATTTAATCATATTTAAAATAATTTAACTCTTAAGTGACATTACAACTTAACTCTTAAATAGTTTATGTTCTTACAATAATAACCTTTTGTTAAATGCAATTTAATATAAAAAAATATTAATTATGAATTTGAATTACACTTAATTTAATTAACAATTTAACTCTTAAATTGTTCATAATTACAAATATAATCTTTCATTGAATCTATTCAATGATAATAATATAAATGACTTTATTACCCTTGGTAGGCGCTGGTCAACCTTGGATAATCTACTCTCCTTAGCTATTCCTCCATTGTCCTTGGATTCATAGTAACCTAGCCCTAAGCCCAATACCGTAATATATTCCGATATATTTCGTCATAAGCTTTTATGACCAAAACTCCTACCGATTATGGTAGACATTTAGGCAATGATCCATAACCCCTAAGTCACAATAAAGATATTCTCCAATGATCCTGATTCCAATTGTACGTACTATGTAGTAAAATCTCTCCGTTGTCTAATCCCGATCAAGAATGGGTTCATGGGTTTGTCAAAACCCTCAGTTCAATCTTTATTCGTTATGTTAATCAATACAGTGGAACGTGTTATCATGAAACTACTTTTCATATGACAATTGATTATACTCTGATAAGAAATTTACTTTTTCCATTGTTTATTGACATATGACTGGGAACCTAAAGCACATTGTTTCGAGTCAACATATCTCATCTTTACCATCACCTATCCTTGTACATAAATTACATATGATCATATCAGCTTCTCGCACAAGACATGATTAATCTCATGCTTATACACCATATGAATCATACGCATTCTATGTCGAATTCAGCCGTTATGTCTCAGGTCTAAGGATTAGTAATACACTAGTACAATCCTACGATGTATCATTGACCACATTTTAAATCTCCATGTGATTAATTGTAATTAGTCAGATTCGATAAACATTTCATTAATTGTTCATCCATGCTAACATCGTGATGATATAGCCATTATAATCATAGACACTGATATCATCACATGATATTCAATGGAGACATTAAGCATGCCTATAACAAAACTCCCACTTGCACTAGAACCAATCATTGTGGTATCTAATACCCATATTCTCAAGATGCTGGTCCAACTGGTTCTGTGTCATCGCTTTAGTGAGTGGTTCAACGAACTCTCTCAAAATGTGTTATTTATGCTGAATATATTTAGACTTCTTGTGTGCCCTTAGTACCTTTGCTTGTGCAATAGCTCAAGTATTGTCACAATACAAAGGTTATCGGATAACCCATGTTTGGAACCACACCAAGTTCAGTCAACAACTTACGTATCCAGACAACTTCCTTTGCTGCTTCCGAAGCAACAATATATTCAGCTTCTGTAGTGGAATCAATAGTTGTCGATTGTTTGTAACTCTTCCAACTAACTGCTCCTCCATTACCTGAAAAAATGAACCCAGATGTAGACTTTCTATCATCCATGTCTAATTGAAAATCAGAGTCTGAGTACCCCTCGAATTTTAACTCTGAACCTCCATAAGTTAGAATCATATCCTTAGTTCTTCTCAAGTACTTAAGGATTGTTTTAATAGTTGACCAGTGATTTTCCCCTGGATTGGATTGATATCTGCTCGTAACACTTACAACATATGCTATATCGGTCTAGTACATATCATGACATACATGAGACTACCTACAGCTGAATCATAAGGTATCCCACGCATCCGTTCGCGCTCTTGATCAGTGTTTGGACTCATATCCTTCGAAAGGTGAAGTCTATGACTATGGTAAGAAACCCCTTTTGGAGTCTTGCATGCGAAACTGTTTCAACATCTTTTCTATGTACATTCTTTGGGATAAGCCAATTAATCATTTCATTCCATCTCTATAAATACGAATTCCAAGAATATAGGTCATTTCTCCTAAGTTTTTCATGGAGAAAGTTCTAGATAACCACAACTTTATTTTAGTCATCATTGTAACATCATTTCTCATCAATAATATATCATCTACATATAATATGAGAAATATTATTGTATGATTCTTTGTTCATTTATAAACACAGGGTTCATCCAGATTCTTTATTAAACCAAACGATTTGATTATTTCATCGAACCGGATGTTCCAGCTTTTAGAAGCTTATTTTAACCCATAAATGGATCGATGCAGCTTGCACACCTTATTCCTGTAAGAACTGGATACAAAACCTACAGATTATTGCATGTAGATATTTTCCTCAATCAATCCATTGAGAAATGTTGTTTTAACACCCATCTGTCATATTTCATAATAATAGTATGCAACTATGACTATTATAATTTTGATAGATTTAATAATAGTAATTGGTGAGAAGGTTTCCTCATAATTCAACCATTGTTTCTGAGTGTAATTCTTTGCCACCAATATTGTTTTATAGGTCTCTACTTGTCCATTTTTGTCAATATTTCTCTTGAAGACTCATTTACATCCAATGAGAACTATTATCTCTGGAAGATCAACACCATAATTGATTAGTATGCATGGATTATATTTCAGAATTCATAGCTTCCAACCATTTTCCAGAATCGATATCCAATATCGCTTCTTCATAGCTTTTAGGATCATCCCCATGACTGACTTCTCCAATCTCATTGAAGCAATCCATATATTTCTGGAGGTCGAGAAACTCTAGAGGATTTACAAACGGGGACTGATGTTTCAAGAGTCAAGGTATCTTGAGAAGGACCATCCATCTGAATATCATCGGCATGTGGCTCTCCGAACTCTTCCCACCGTACTATTTTTCTTCCTGCACCTCCTTCCTCTAAGAACTTTTTCTCAAGGAAATGTACGTTTTTACTAATCAAAACTCTTTGATCAGTATGGAAGTAAAAGTAATATCTTAAACTATCTTTAGGATATCCTATAAACCAACCATTTTCAAATCTGACATCTAATTTATTTGTCTTGACTATCTTGACATAAGTTAGACACCTCCAAACTTTTTTATATTTAAGACTGAGAGCTTTACCGTACCACATTTTGTACGGTGTCTGTTGGACAAACTTAGATGGTGCCCTATTCAGAATATGTGCAGCGGTCTCAAGGGCATATCCCCACAATGAGGTTGGCAAGTCCGTAAAACTCATTATTGATCGTACCATATCCAATAAAAGCACGATTCCTCATTTTCGACACATCAATATGTTGTGGTGTATATGGAGGTGTCAATTGGGATATAATACCATTTTCTTTTAAAAAATCTTGAAACTTCGTACTCAAGTATTCACCACCACGATCTGATCGCATAATTTTAATATTCTTTCCAGTTTATTTTTCTACTTCATTTTTGAATTCTTTGAATTTTTCAAAGGATTCAAATTTGTATTTAGGCAAATACACATACCTTGAATAGTCATTGGTAAAGATAATGAAGTATTGAAAACCACATCTAGCCATTACACTCAATGGACCACATACATCAGGATGTATTATTTCCAATAATTCCTTGGATCTCTCTCTTTTACCCTTAAAGGGTGATTTGGTCATCTTTCCTTGAAGACAAGATTCACATGTTGGATAAGGTTCTGAACCCAATGGGCTTAAAAGTCCATTTACTTCTAACTTTATTAATCTTTTATCTCCTGTATGACCTAATCGATGGTGCCAAAGTAATTTTGGATTAAGTTCATTTCGAGTTGTTTTATTAGTATTGGTATTGAATATGTTATGATCATTCATTTATTAAAGCATACAAACCATTTGTATTAATAGTTTTACCAACTAAAAATTTTCTAAAATGTAATAAACATTCATTTCTATTAAATTGTATATTGTAACCACATTTACATAATACAAAAACATAAATGATAATTCTACAAGCTTTGGCAAAGAACAAAGTTCTGTACAAGTACAGAATGTGCCCAGCTGGCAGCTCTAAACGATATGTTCCTATTGCCTCCGCATCAACTTTTGCTCTATTTGTCATCTTCAGGATGATCTCATCATCCGACAGCGCATAACTATTCTGCAGTGTCATCAAAGAAACACATATATGAGATGTAGCAGCTAAATCTAAAATTCAAGAATGATCATTTGATCTAACATTTAATTCAAATTCAATGACATAAGAATGGAACATACTTGCTCAAGCTTTCTTCAAACTCTCAAGAAAAAAAGGACATTTCATCTTCCAATGTTCATTCTTCTTGCAGTGGAAGCACAACCTCTTCTTGCCGACCTTTTCTTTACCCTTTTTGGCCTTTGAAGCACATTTTTTTAAAACCTTTTTTCGCGGTTTAACTTTTGGAACATATTTGGTTTTCCATTGCTTCCTCTTAGTCTTACTCGAAGAAGTGTGCGAACATCTTCTTGCTCTTACTCCATCTTTCCCTGTTTGTAGAACTGTTGAATCTCATTTGCGAGTTCTGTTAGAACGCTTAATCCTTTTGAAGTGATAGTTTGTGAGGAAGAGAGTGAAACTCGGAGGGAGGGATTATAGAACCAGATTAACCATCAGGTTATCTGACATCACATTCCTGTATGCCTTCAACTGCCCCATTATATTAATCATCTTAATGACATGGTCCGCTGGGGTGACACCCTCTTTGAGTCTCATTTTGAACAGTGTCGAACACAATGCATACTCTTACATCCCGAATTCGACATGGAATGTGTATGACTCGTTTGGTGTATAAGCACGAGACTAATCATGTCTTGTGCAAGAAGTCAGTCTGATCATATGTTATTTATGTGCGAGGAAATATGATGATCAAGATGGGATACATTGACTCAAAATAGTGTGCTTTTCAGTTCCCAACCGTATGTTAATAAACAGTGAAAAAAGTAAGCATCTGATAAAAGTATAATCAATTGTCATATGAAAAGTAGTTTCATGATGACAGGTTACACTAACGAATAAAGATTAAGCTGAGAGTTTTGACAAACCATGAACTCATTCTTGATCGGGATTAGACAATAGAAAGATTTTATTACATGGTACGTACAATCAAAAACATCATTGGAGAATATCTTCATTGTGGCTTAGGGGTTATGAATCAGTGTTAGATGTCTACCATAATCGGTAGGAGTTTCGATCATAAAGGGTTATAACAAAACATATCAGAATATACTACGGTATTAGGCCTACGACTAAGTTATAGTGAACCTAAAAGGTCACATGTAAATTGTTGTCCGATCGATGATATATATGAAAACGAACAATACACACGCAAGTATACGTGGTCGACAAGTAATCTAGATTCCTAAGAATCGAATATCGTTCCCACGAGGATTGTGAAACTAGTTAGTCTCAATCTATGCTCCAGCAATAGTAACAACAATAAAATATGATTTTGAAATAAAGTGAATGATAATGAAATAGTCACTTAATTAAATTAAGCTAATCGATTAAAATGAACCTAAATGTGAATCCTAATTCAACAGAGTAAAGATGACAACAATTTCAGCAATCAAAGATGAATAAGTCAGATTTGAATAAAATCTCTCTTATTGTAATGCTGTTGAAAATGTTATAGCCTAACTCAGCATGACATTTCACTCAATCCATACACCTAAAATCTCATATTGTTCTCTTAAACATTTTACAAGCTTGTTTCCTAAGCTTCAACCTAACATACATCTATGTAGATTTGGACCTAAGAAGCATATTAAAACGTGGTTTGCTAATAATCGTACAAGGGAGCACCCATATGTCTATGTATACTCCTCATACTCTCGTATGACCCTAAGGGTTTGTATTAACCAAATGATTTCCCTTGTCACTTAGACATTCTTAGCATCTATTTAACAAGCAAGATAAAAAATATTGAATGGTCAAATCAACAATGTAACAAGAAACTCATTTGATTAAAATGAAATGTCAACTTTATAAGTTATATTACGATAAAAATAACATTACAATAGGAGTTCATATACTCAAATCCGACTTAAAAGAAATTAGTTCATACTGAAATGAGAGTAAAACAAAATAGAAGATACAACCATGAAGTTTATTGGACAAAGAAACACAAGGTACAAGAAAGAAAGATAGGAATAATTCTTGGAGTGCTCGGCTCTTCCTTGGAAATGACTCTTTCTCTTCTTAAGATACTCTGTAGTTCCTCTCTGAAAATTACTCTCAGTGACCGTCTCACACTCTGATGAAGAAGACTTGGAGAATAATCTTTCCACTTTACTTTTATATGAGAGAAAGTAGAGCAACTTTTGACCATTGGCACAATCTAGAATAAATCATCCCTTACAGCATGGCCACTATGCATTCTCTCACTATGTGCATGGAAAAAGTGGTTGTCCTTGTCAGGACAAATCAACAGCTTTGCAGGATGAAAACGATTTTCTGTTATGCTTATCTGGCATTTCATATGCCAGCATTTCTTGCCGCAAAGTCCACAGTATCAAGTCTTCAATTGTGCATTTTAAATCCGAAGACAAGCCACTTAATTCTGAAATGAAGAAAGACAATTAACAAAAATTAAACCTTAATCACACCAAATTATAGTAGCACAACACATATTTTCTTCTTTAAACACAATCAACTCTAACTTGACAAAGCTATGAAATATTAAACTAAATTAAACTAAAAAAACCTAATATTAGAAAGAAGAAACCATAGCAAAGTCTCCAAATTGGGACTATGATAGCTCTATTTACAAGAGTTATCATAAATCCAAGGACAATAGAGGAATAGTCTAAGAGAGTAGATTATCCAAGGTTGGCTAGCACCTACCAAGGGTAATAAAGTCATTTATATTATTATCATCGAATTACATTTAATGGAGGGTTATATTTGTAATTATGAATAATTTAAGAGTTAAATTGTTAATTAGAATTAAGTGTAATTTCAATTCATAATTAATATTTTTCTTTATATTAAATTTCATTTAACAAAGGGTTGTTATTGTAAGAATATAAACTATTTAAGAGTTAAGTTGTAATGCATACAACTTACTTAAGAGTTAAATTGTTTAAATATAATTAAATGTTAATCCAATTTAATTATGGAATTATTTATAACTCTAAGAGAATTATGAATTGCATGAGGGCATTCTTGAATAATTATTGAATTGTTTTTGGGAACCCTAGTATATAAAGAAAGAGAAATTCATTTTAATTAATTAATTAATTGAATTATTCAAAAGAGAAATAGAATTCTAGAAACTCTCTTGCCTGAATCCTTCATTTTGGTGGTGGATTATTCTTTTGCTTCAATATGTCATTAAATTGAAGGTTTCCAAACCTTCCAAGAATCAAAGGTAACTTAATCTTGCCTTTATTTGATCAATTTTGTTTAATTTTACCCTAAATTGTATGATAATATGCTAATTTCATGCCAAATCTTTGAATCTCCATGTGGTTTATCCTTCAAGTTGTATTAGAGCATAGGATTGGATCCTTGGTCGTCTATATTTAGCCAAAAATTTGATGTTCAAGAGTTGAATGATGTTATGTGATTTTACAAATTTTACTCCATGTATGAGTGTTCTTAATATGCCATAAATTATTGTTTTTGATCCTGTAAAATAGATAGTAAAATTTGGTCATATATGTGCATTTTGAAATTTTGATTTCAATTTTATATTCCTATTATCATTGATTGAAGAATATAATGCTTATTACACTTGAATTGAGATTTGTTGAAATCTTAATGTTTGGTTGAAGTTGACAAAATGTGATTTGTGTTAATGTGTTGTTTATCCAATGTTTATGGCTTGATGAATTTGATTCTGGGTATTTAGAACATGAAATTGATGTACATAACTTGTTATGAATGCAAATTGTGTCAATTTTGGTGGAAAATTGATAATGTTTGCATAATTTAGATTATGTCAATTTTGACTATTGAAGATTTGTTGAGTTAATGTTTGATTAACTTACATTATTAGCTAGACAATACAAAATAAATATTTTTTTAATGGAGATTAAAATGTTAGTGGATGCATGGAGATGAATTTGGTTGTTTTTGGTGGAATATGACATATTATTTTGATGCAAAAAGGGTTCGTTGATCTTTGTAAACATAATTAGTTATGTTGAATGTGTTTGTTAAATGTGTGATTTAATGAACATTGAAGGGTATTTAGGTAATTTACCTTAAAGGGTTAATGATAAAATTGTCTTTGTAACAAAATGGTGGAAAAGTAATGTGAACATAATTATGCCATGTGTTTTGAAAATCTAATTAGATAATTGTATATTTATATGTCATGTGCATAATTACATATTTGATGTAAATGTTGCATAATACCCTAAAGTTTAATAAATTGCATGTATAGATAGGTCATTATTTGCATTATATATGGGTGTGTGTGTGTGTGTGTGTGTGTGTGTGTGTTGTTTTATTTGATAAAATGATGCATATATGACTTGTTGGTTGATGAATGTTACTTCAAAATATTTGGCATATGATGTTATGTTAAATGTATGAGATGTGTTTAATGGGAACATGCATTGTATGTAAAATGCATGCCCTAATGTTGTAGTTGAGTTCTGATAGTTTTTTAAATGTATTGAAACTTAAATTATGGCACGACATTTAGTTTAGGTTTATGATTAAGATTTATGTTTTTATAGTTATATGATACAAATATAGATATGTATAGATACTATGAAAAACATTAACTTAAAAACTTAAACTTTAAATTTTCTCTAATAATGATCAATATTAATTCCAAGTCTTCCATTGTGAGACAATTTAATTTTTTATGATAAAATTAAATGTCCCAATATTTCTATTATGTGAAGGATGTTGATTTTATCACATAGAATTAGTTGTCTTAGTTCTCGGATATAAAGTCACATTATGTCCAAGATTTCTATTATGTGAGGGCATAATGTGAATTCTATTCTAGGAAAGCATAATTGGTCGATTTTAACTAGTCTAGGGTACCAAGATTTCTATTATATGAGGTATCTGAAACTAGAGGTGAAAAGATGAATCAAACCTTATATGAAGATATAAAAGAAAATTGTTTTCTACTTATTAAGCTTAATAAAACCAAGATTTATATTATGTGATGTTGTATTAGGTTTAATAAGAATTTGATTCTCAACTAGAAATTCCTTCCAAAAAATTTTTGAATTACCACCTAGGGGAGTGTGGGATTTTGAATAAATAGTGGGAACTGATGAGATTAGCGTTAAAACAATTAAATTTATAAGACACTAATAACATTTTATTTCTCTTGCAGTCTTTCCTTACCATCTTTATGTGATATCATACAAACCTGAAAATGAGTTCCAGCGCCCTCCTTAGGATTCTAGACAACAACAAACTAACCAGGGCAAACTTCAAGGACTGGTTGAGGAACCTTAGAACTATCCATAACTTTGAGAAAACGGCCTACGTTCTAGAAGCACCTCTCCCTCTTTTGATAACTTTGAAGGCTTCACCGCAGGGAAGAGAAACCTTCCAGAAATGGCAAGGTGACAACTTGCGAGCTCAAACCTACATGCTAGCGTCCATGAACAAAGAGCTGCAAGCAAAACACGAGGACATGAAGAGTGCAAATGAGACATTTCTCGCATTGCAAGAGTTATATAGCGAGAGTCCTCGGATGAGTGAGTATGAACTGTGTTTAGGGATGGGCATTTGGCCCCTTACCTGAAAAAATCGAGCTCCGGGCCTGATTTTCATACCCGTCCTCGAGTACGGGCTGGGTATGGGTATCGTCTTGGCCCGGCCCGTACCCGGCCCAGCTCGTTTTAGGCCTGCCCTTTGATGAACCTTGTGCTGATTTTTTCTTTATGCTAGAATATTTTTTTAATTTATGTTCTTATTATTGGTGTT
>WYDK02056540.1:0-12662 GCA_009867345.2 Toxicodendron radicans | reverse complement strand
TATGCTTATTTCTCTTTATTTCTTTTAAAGCACTTTCAAATAATTAATACTAAGGGTATGAGAATGAAATATGAAATATCACGTACCTTTTTGGCATTTGGATACGGGCATTACAATTTCAGAGGGTGTTCTTTATTTTAGAGATCGGATATGCATTCCCCAGTGTGATGAGTTAAGTATGAGGATTTTAGTAGAGGCTCATGAGACTCCTTATATTGCTCATCCTAGAGGAGCTAAAATGTTTCAGGATTTAAAGAAGAATTATTGGTGGCCAGACATGAAAAAGAATATTGGAGATTTTGTAGCTAAATGCTTGGTATGCTAGGATATTAAAGCAGAGCATCAGAGACCATCAGGATTACTTCAGCCACTCAGTATTCCTGAATGGAAGTGGGAAGAAATATCCATGGATTTCATTACAGGTCTACCTAGAGTTTATCAGGGTTATAATGCATTTTGGGTTATTGTTGATAGATTAACTAAATAAGCACATTTCCTTCCAGTGAAAGACAACACTACTTCTGATCAGTTGGCTCAGATTTATGTAAGAGAGATAGTCAGACTACATGGTGTACCTAAGACTATAGTATCAAATAGAGATTTCAGGTTTGTTTCAACATTCTGGACTAGTCTACAGAGAGCCTTGGGTATGAGATTGACTTTTAGTTCAACCTATCATCCTCAGACAGATGGCCAAACTGAGAGAACTAATCAAGTGCTAGAAGATATGTTAAGAGTCTGTTGTATAGATTATAGAGCTTCCTGGTACGAGATGTTGCCTTTGATTGAGTTTGCTTACAATAATAATTATCAGTCTACTATAAAGATGGCCCCTTATGAAGCATTATATGGTAGACAATGTAGATTTCCATTGCGTTGGGATGATATGAGTGAGAGAGATTTTTTACAGACAGTGCTCGTGCTAGAGTTGACACAGAAAATGATTGATGGTGTACAGTTGATCAGAAATAGAATGAAGCAAGCTCAAGATAGACAGCAAAGTTATGCAGATCTCAAAAGAAAAGACATAGAGTTTGACGTTGGCGATAAGGTATTTGTGAAGATCTCCCCCTATAAACGTATTTTGCGTTTTGGTCAGAAAGGAAAGTTAGTTCCACGATATATTGGTCCCTTTGAAATTTTGCAGAGAATAGGAAAAGTAGCCTACCGTTTAGCATTGTCACCAAACATGGACAAAGTGCATGATGTGATCCATGTATCAATGCTACGAAACTATATTAGTGATCCTTCGCATATGTTAAAGTTTGAAGAAGTGGAATTAGTAGAGAATCTTGTTTATGAGGAGCATATAGTTCAGATATTGGATAGAAAAGTTAAAGAGCTCTAGAATAAGAGTATTTCTCTAGTGAAATTCTTATAGAAGAATCACAAGGTTGAAAAGGTTACGTGGGAAGTAGAGCAAGAAAGGCAAGCTCAATTTCCAGAGTGGTTTGTTTGAATTTCGGGGACGAAATTCATTTAAGGGGGAAGATTTGTAATACTTGAGCCAAGGTACGTCTAATTATGTGTTTTCTATGCCCACACACTTAGAATTATTCCCTTGAATTTCCTTAAAAGAATTGCTTGAAACTAGACTAAAACTTCACCAAGGGCAAAATGGTCTTTTCACAAGGAATTAGAAGAAAAAGTGGGGATTCAAATTAAAGCTAATAAGGTGAAAATGAGGTTTATACTAAAGGTATTTGTGTAATTGCCTAAGTGGCAAAATGGTAATTTTCACCAAAGGAAAAAATTGGAATTTTGGGAAAAGTTTTTAATATATAAAGTGAGATATTTCATTTGATTGAATAGTTTTCTTGGCGATTTTTACAAACTTTCTTCCTCCAAAATTCTTTAATTTTCCAAGCAATTTTAAGGGCTTTTAAGTGAAATCAAAGTAAGGGAATCATTCTCCAAGTGTTTAAAGGTATAGGTAAGCCATTTTCTTTGATTTTCATTAAGTAATTTTTGAGATCTCACATGGGTTTGGTGTTCTTAGATTGAAGAAGAAGATTAGTTGGATTCAAGCAAGTATTTGGCTTAAAGTGAAGCTAGCCAAGGTAAATAAATCATAAGATGTATTGTTTTGCTATGTTAAGAAAGTTTTAAAGAATTATGCTTGTATTGTATATTGAGATTGAGATGAGTTTGGTGTCAATTGATGGTAATAGTATGTTATGAAGGTTGTGAGTAGCCTGAATATGTGATTGAATGCATAAAGAGTTGAAAAATTGTTATGGGTATATACATAGTGAAATTCGGAATTGGTGGATTAAAGGGCTACTCCGACCCTCCTTCTGTATTTGGATCATAACTTGAGTTGTATAAATCATAATGAGGCGATGCTTGATTAATTAGAAAGCTAAGACACAGTCCTATAATTGTTATGTTTTAACCGAGAACCAATTTCGTGAAAAAAAGGGTGATAATGGATCAGAACAGAGAGTTTCTGGATTGAATCTCAATGTTGATAAAGTGTAGAAAATTCGGTCAAGGCTTAATATTTTTCCTAAAGCTTTTATTTAATGCAACTGATAGTATATTTATGCTTGTGATGACATTTTTTATATTCAATTGCTGTTGTTGGGAAGTGTTGTTCATGATTTGGCCTAAGTAGTAAAGATGAGGCCTTGAAGTTGAGTAGTGTTGCCTTGTTGAATTAGTGAAGTGTTCATGTTTACCATACAAGAGTATAAATGCATGAAGAAACAATAAAATAAGTCACTAAGAAAAGAGAAGAATTTATATTTATATTCATATTCATTTTAGTACCTTAGTAGATCGGTACAAGTGAGAAGAAAAGAATATGAATTAGTTGTGTTAAAGAGAGAAATTGCATATATCATTGCATGGTTAGAGTTTCATGCATAAGTAATGCATATGTGTTGTCAAAGAATATGCATGAGCATTTGATAACCTAAGAGTAAAGAAAGAGAATAGAATGCATGTTTTAGATGCATTATGACATTCTTACATTTAGTAGTATTGTTATGAATGTCTAGAGAAGCTATATGCATTATGACATTCTTATATTTAGTAGCATTATTAAGAGTGTCCAGAGAAGGTTGTTGTGACGGTGAATCTGTGAGCGTCGTTGCGTTAGTTGAGTGACGACCTAGTGCCCACATGTACAGTCATGGCTTTAGCAAGAAAATAATTAAATTCGTGTAGCTCGTAAGTGGTACATGTGGATGAGAGATGTACGTTGCTCACATGGCCAAAGATTCTTAATCCGTACATCAACCTAGTCCGATCGTAGAAGAAACAATGAGATAGTAGAAGAAAGATAAAAAGTGAGAAGAGAGAATTAGCAAGAAATAGTAGAAAGAAAAGAAAGAATATTTCTTTTATATTGCATCAGTAGTCTCTCTTGTAATGCATGAATCAGTTTTTATGTCATGCATTCATAGATTTTACATGCATACTTATTTACATAGTGCTGTAAATATTAGTAGTTATGGTATGACATGTGTATGAATTAGAAAAGAAAAGCAATAATCAATATTTTCCTTTTATGGCAACAGAATAGAAATGCCCCTTATTTTCCCATTGCATGCATTCTTCAGTTTTGAGTTATGGAATCATGCCTAGTCACGAAAGAAAGAATTAAGGATGGAATGGGAAAAGAGAAAGAAAAGGAAGAAAAGTCATTAGTTATTATGTTGAAGTTACTTAGTTCAACGGGGGTTTTAATGATTTAGTTTGATTTACTTACTGAGCAACTAGCGTTCACCCCGTTAATTTCAGCATTTTGCAGGTAACAAGTGATCGTGACTGGAGCGGATAGTCGTTGGGTGAGGGAGAGGTGGGCCACTGTTCTCACGCTCATAGTTTTGTTATGTACATTCAAAGTAGTATTTTGTGTATATGTAGCAGTATTTTGAATATGTGCAATGTAGATTTTACTTTATAGTAAAAGTAAAAGCCGCGCGCGCATGTTTTTATTCATACAAGTTTTATATTGTGCATATTTCACACAAATAGCATTATTTTCTATCTAGTAAACTAGTAAGAATAGAGGTATTACAAGTACCCTTCTCCATCTTGCAACTGAATAGTTGCTTTGACACCTTGTACCTTCTCTACAATGAAGGCAAAAAATTATGGAAGACAGATCCAAATTTTCAAACTATTTTTGCAGTTTAGGTGTCATAGATGCTGGCATGATGAACTTAACAAGGTTAATGTTAGCATCATCCAGACATCTCTGATAAACATCTTGCTCATGGTGAGTGAGATTAACATCAGGTGCTGGAACGAGAGCCCAATCGATGTTGTATAATTTTCCTTCTGACTCAAGTACAATCCATAGATTTTTATACCAATCCAGAGATTTCTATACCCGTCCAGAAAATTATTACCATCCAACTTGTTCTCTTTCTCGATGATCGATCGTAATGATAATGTGTTGTTATTCATTTTTTCAGATTCTACAAGTGCCTCCAACATTTTTATCAACCTTCGCTTTGGAGAACAACCAAAATATGTTAGTCAAGTCAGCCCATCACCATTAAGGAAAAACTCCAATGCGGTTTAAACCTCCCACTGGTAGAAGTGAACCCTTCACTTTGGCGAACAAAGTCACAACAAGCAATGGTTTGATTTAATACATGGTGATGGAAGGCGTCGCGTTATGTTTGACTTGGTATACTTTATTGAGGGTTTTTATAAATTGTCTCCCTGATTTTAATCTTATTAGCATGTTATAGTCATTATATTCACCTTTAGCATGCTTCGAAGCGGTAAATAAACGTGCCCGTACATTGCCTAACTAAAACTGATTTCCTCGAGCCAAGAGGAATCGGTAGGTTGTTATTCATTTTTTCAGATTCTACAAGTGCAGATTAATTAGAATTAAAACCATGTTAATCAATTATTTGATAAGGTCGTTTAGTCAAATAATTACTCCCACTATTTTTCTCAAGTTAATAGACCTCACTATTAAACTCGAGAAGGCCCGTTGGACTTCCTATTGGGCCGAGATCCCATCAACTCCATTTTTCTACCTTTGCTTTGGCGAACAAGCCAAAATGGGTCATGTCAACAAACTTCATTTACACCAATTAATAGCACCAACCATTAATCTCTAATGCAAATTGAGCCAACAAATCGATTACACAATCTAATGGCACTAACCATTATCCTCAAGTGTAACTCTCGGGTTAATAGAGTGGACACTACATGTTGCCATGTACACATAACAAGTGTACTTCTCTATTATGCCTCCAACATTTTTATCAACCTTCGCTTTGGTGAACAAGCAAAATATGTTAGTCAAGTCAACCCATCACCATTAAGGAAAAACTCCAATGCGGTTTAAACCTCCTACTGGTAGAAGTGAACCTTTCGCTTTGGCAAACAGAGTCACAACGAACAATGGTTTGATTTAATGCATGGCGATGGAAGGCGTCGTGTTATGTTTGACTTGATATACTTTATTGAGGGTTTTTATAAATTGTCTCACCAATTTTAATCTTATTAGCATGTTATAGTCATTATATTCACCTTTAGCATGCTTCTAAGCGGTAAATAAACGTGCCCGTACACTGCCTAACTAAAATTGATTTCCTCGAGCCAAGAGGAATCGGTAGGTCAACCTAGGGTTAAAACAAAAACTTGGATCTGCAAGTTGGTTCGCCTCTTCATCTCTTCATCATCTTTTCTTCATTTACATTACAAGAAATTTGCAAAATAAAATAAAATAAACTTATTCTACTTTTACATAAAAATTTTAGAAACCTCGCGTTACATGCGGGGAGTAAGATGACAAAAGAATTTACAGAGAGAATAGGTAGAAAGGCAGGACGCGTAGGTCCTATTTAATAAAAATTACAACCAACGAACACCAAAATAAACCAAAGGTCTAAGGCACATGTACCGGGCACCATGCGAATTCAGACAAGAATAGGCATACATTCAAAACGACAATTTTGAATTAGAGTGAGTGTTATTAAAGATTACTCTCTTGAATTGTAGAATTAAATAATGGTATAATGTTTTAAACTATACCCCGAAAACGATAGCGCAACAACGCAATATGCTTCTGTCAGTGTCACGGTCGCCGCGGCGATAAAAATCATCGCCGCAACCATCATTGATTTTCCACAGTCGCTGCGGTGATGGGTTATATCGCCGCGGCCATGGAAGATGACCAACGAGCTTTAAAGCTAGATCGCCGCAGTGATGAAAATCATCACCTAGACGGTCGTCCACTATAGTTGTGAACGCCGCAGTGATAAAAGTTATTGCCGCGGCGAGCGCTAATGACCAACACTTATAAGAGCTCATCGCTGTAGTGATAAAAGTTGTCACTGCAGTGATCGGAGCGTACATCATAAACACCAATTCGTGATTAATAGTTTTTCGTGTTACAACGGGTAAACTCTACTGTTCATACACAACAACGTACGACCAGAACCTGAACACTCGCATCAATGCGTGTCAAATCATGATATTTGTTTCAAAACACCAATCTTAACACCAAATAACATATCCGATCAAACAAAAACCACCATCAACTCATCAACAAATCAAAACCATAAACATATTCAGATTTAATTGATTAAAAATTACAGACCATCCTATTTTAAAAAAAAAGCAGATCATGCATATAATCAATTAAAACATATCACATGTGATCAATCAAAAAAACATGTCAACATATCAATTAAATTATATAATCTAAATATTTGTGGCTTTGATACCACTATAAGGAATCGAAAAAAGGAAACGCAGCGGAAAAACATGGTAAACAAAATTTTTCTTCAATTCCTTCCAAGATCCGGATACAAGATTATATAATTTACATATTATAATCAGATTTAATTAAATCCATACAAGGATTATGTGATACTCACCAACGTAGACATCTCCACCACTTTGATCTCTTTGAACAAATTTAGCAAATCGCTCCAAGAATAGGAACGCACGAACACAGTCCACACAGAGACACGAGGAACCAC
Source organism: Toxicodendron radicans (assembly GCA_009867345.2). Classification (NCBI taxonomy): domain Eukaryota; kingdom Viridiplantae; phylum Streptophyta; class Magnoliopsida; order Sapindales; family Anacardiaceae; genus Toxicodendron; species Toxicodendron radicans. Next base: position 5,700 of record WYDK02056540.1, on the reverse strand, counting down.
CAAAGATTCGATTTGCTATATCAAATAATTGGTTTCAAGGTATGAGAAAGAGGGCTGGAATTTCAGAGAAAAATCTCTCTTTTCTTTTGTGAAGAAAACATGTGGGAGGCTAGGGTTGTGAATGGATGTAATTCTTCACTTTAAGTGCCCTTTTATAATGCACTCAAAGGAAACCCTATTCCTCATCGGAATAGGAATAATCCTATTCCTAAATAGAATAGGAGGGATATTTAAATTTAATTAATACTTATTAATATTAATTTGTAATAATTAATTTATAATTTGTTAAATTAAATTCCAATAATTGGACACAACAAATTTAATTGCACAACAAATTACTAAAATATCCATACGTAATTTTGCTAAATCATTCCAATATAAAATTGGACATAGGCAACAACCTCAGAAAATTTAATTGCACAGCAAAATTAACAAAATATCCTATATGTAATTTTGCTAAATTAATTCCAATATAAAATTGGACACAAGCAACAACCTCAACAAATAGTAATGATTCAGCGAAACAACTAGTTGTCAACGGTATGGTTACTGTGCAACTCAATCCCTTCATCATCCATATCTTATCAAGGCTGAGGCATAGAAATAGTGTCAACCTCAGATACATAACCCTTGATTATAAAGTGTTCGGTTATTGAATCAACGACCAGAATAATAAATTGGATTGAGTAACAACTCAATCCCACTATGGCCACAGATTTACTTCCGCTACCAATACAACAGAACTATAATGGCCGCATTGAAATGCTTAAAAAGGTATGTAAGATTGTATATTTCATTTTATAGTCCATACAACAAGTCCTTAGCATATCTTCCAGCACCTGATTTGTTCTCTCTGTCTGGCCATCGGACTGCGAATGGTAAGTTGTACTAAAAGATAATCTCGTACCCAGGGCCTTTCGCAAACTAGTCTAGAATGCTGACACAAATCTGGAATCTATATCTGATACAATAGTCTTGGGTATACCATGCAATCTAACAATCTCTCTGATATAAATTTGGATCAGTTGATCTAAAGTAGTGTTATCCTTTACTGGAAGGAAATGCGCTGATTTAGTCAATCTGTCCACTATCACCCATAACGCATTATATCCCTTCTGAACCCTTGGAAGGCCTATAATGAAATCCATGGAAATATCTTCCCACTTCCATTCAAGAATGCTGAAAGGCTGAAGCAATCTCGATGGTCTCTGGTGTTCGGCCTTGACTTGCTAACACATAAGGCATTTTGCTATATAATCTGCAATATCTTTCTTCATGCCTTGCCACCAATAGACCTTCTTCATATCTTGATACATTTTAGCTCCTCCATGATGGGCTGTATATGGCATGTCATGAGCCTCCATAAGAATTTTCTTCCTCAACTCATCACATTGAGGAATGCAAATACGGCTCCTAAATCGAAGAACACCCTCCATAATCTGATAATCTAGTATCTTGCCTTCCATTACTTGCTGAATTATTTTCTGACACCACTCATCGGCAACTTGTTTCTCTTTTATTTCTTATAGTAAAGTGGAATGGACTTCTAATCTGGCAGTCCCTTTCGGCACCACTTCAATCTGTCTTCTGGATATCTCTTCTATTAATTCTTTTTGCACTGTAAGGGAGGACAAAAAGGCTTTTCTACTCAAAGCATCCGCTACCACATTAGTTTTACCAGGTTGATACTTAATATCACAATCATAATCTTTAACTAGCTCCAACTATCTCCTTTGTCGCATGTTCAGCTCTTTCTAAGTAAAGAAATACTTTAACCTCTTATGATCAGTATAGATGTTGCACTTTACCCCATATAAATAATGCCTCCAAATCTTTAAAGCAAAAACTACAGCGGCCAACTCTAAATCATGGGTAGGATATCTTGTCTCATAATCTTTTAACTGGCGAGAAGCATAAGCTATTACCCTACCAATACAGGAGCTGATGTCAATCTTTTCTTCAACTCTTGAAAACTCATTTCACAAGCATCTGTCCATACAAAAGGAGTTCCTTTCTTAGTTAAAGCTGTTAGAGATTTAGCCAACTAAGCGAACCCTGCTACAAATCTTCTGTAATATCCAGCTAACACCAAAAAACTTCTAATCTCTTTTACTGTTCTGGGTCTCTGCCATTCCAAGATTGCCTCTATCTTGCTGGGGTCTACATAAACACCTTCCTTGGAAATAACATGCCCCAGAAATACTACTCGGTCTAACCAAAACTCACATTTAGAAAATTTGGCATACAACTTTTTATCTCTCAACTGCTGTAACACAAATCTCAAATGCTCTTCATGTTCTTTTGGTGTTTTGGAATAGCCAGAATATCATCAATAAATACCACAATGAATTGATCGAGGCAATCCTGAAATACCCTTTTCATCAAATTCATGAACACCACTGGTGCATTTGTTAGGCCAAAGGGCATCACCACAAACTCATAGTGCCCATAGCGGGTCCGGAAGGCAGTCTTAGCAACATCTTGCTCTACAACCCTCACCTGATGATAACTTGACCTCAGATCAATCTTAGAAAACACTGCCGCACCTTTAAGTTGATTGAACAAATCATCAATGCGCGGTAACAGGTATTTATTCTTTACTATCACCTTCTTCAATTCTCTGTAATCAATGCACATCCGCAAAGACCCGTCTTTCTTCTTTACAAATAGAATGGGAGCACCCCATGGAGAATGGCTCGATCGGATGAAACCCTTATCCAATAACTCCTGGAGTTGCTTTTTCAATTCTTGAAGCTTTGTAGGGGCCATACGGTAGGGGGCCTTAGAAATCGGTGTTGTTCCAGGTGATAGCTCAATACTAAAATCCACCTCTCTCTGGTGGTAATCCCTGTAAATCATTCGAAAATACATCTGAAAACTCCTTGACCACTGGCACATCATGAATCTCTGGTCGGGAAGCCTTGCCATTACTGATCAGGTGAGGTACATACCTAGAACACCCATTTCGCAACATTTTTCTAGCTTTCACACTGCTAATCAGCATGCTCAACTAATGGCCCTCTCCAAAACTGAACTTATCCCCATCATCGAGATTGAATCTAGCCTTTTTCTTCCGACAGTCAATCTCTACTCCATAACACTCTAAGAAATCCATGCCTAGAATAACATCAAAATCGGGCATATCAAAGACAATCAAGTCTACTATCAACTCTCTGTCATGTATCATCACAGTCTCTCCTGGAAGCAACTCTCGAGTCACTACTGTATCTCCATCAGATAACTCTATCCTGATAGGGTGCCTTACTATCACGGGCTCTAAACTCAATCTCTTTAATATCCCCCGTGCAATAAAAGAGTGTGTGGCTCATGAATCTACTAATGCATACAGAGGTACAAAGTGAAATAATAACTTACCAGTCACAGCTGACGGACTAGCCTTTACCTGACTCTGAGCAACAGTGAACACCTGAGCATTTATGCCCTTAGAAGTCTATCCTGTCGGTGCATGTCCTATCTGTGGCGTAGGGGCTCTGCAATCTCTCACAAAATGCCCTGGCTGTCTACATCTAAATCATACATTTTGTCCAAATTCCTTGAGGCACTCTCCCTTATGGTTCTTCCCACATTTCTAACATAGTGAGGGCATCATTGGTTCTCTGTTTCTTACCCTTCTAGTTTTTTTATTCTTTTTGGGCTGGAATCTCTTCTTACTCTTTTTATCTCTGGATCTGGATACCTCAACTCTATCTCTCTGTTGAGTTTCGGATGGCACACTGAGGACTGTTAGAACTACAGTAGGTCAGACTATCTATCTCACGAACACCTTTACTCGGAGAGCCCTTTCTAAAGTCTCGTTATAAGTCTGGGGAGGCTGAGGACCTGACATAACATCTCTGGCTATCTCTGGCTATCTTTGGGTCCAGGCTATGTACAAACTTGTCTCTCCTCAACTCTGGGATACGACAATGCCTTATGCAAATCCAGCCAAGGCATTAAATCGGACAGAGTACTCTTTCACTGTACCTGTCCCTTGTTGAAGACTAATAAACTCCTGAGTCTTCTCATAAATAGTGTCAACAGTCCAGTATTTGGCCTCAAACAGCCGTAAAAAATCTCTCCAGGTCATGGTGGTGACATCATGAGTCTCCTCTATCAACTCCTACCAAATACGGGCATCACCTCTAAATAGGAAACTAGCGTACCGAATCATCTCCTGATCAGTCATAACAAATAATGCAGTGGTACACTCAACCGTTCCAATCCATTCCTCTACAGCCACTGGGTCACTCGTCCCTCTAAACTCTGGTGGTTGATGCTAACTAGGAAGTCCATAGATGGCTCCATACGACCGTGCATCACCGGGGGTACAATCCTCTCTCTCTCAACTCTAGGTGCCGAAGTAGCCCTTGGTATCTCAACTCTCTCGGATGCACGTCTAGCTCGATCCTCTCTCAAAGCCTACTGGATAAGGTCATGGACTCTCGCCTTATCAAACATAGGAGGAGTGGATCCCGACAGATTAGATGACTCGCCCGCATTCTGTACACCTTTCCCTCTATCATTGCTGGAACGTGTGTTACGTGTCATCTAAACACACATAACATCAACAATATTAGGAAAACCTCAAATTATTTAATACAGGTAAGGAAATAAACAACTTACAGCGACCAGTGACGGTATGTCGACACAGTGGGAGGGGCACTATGTCAACCTCAAAAACCCAATTGTGACCCAAAATCTTGCTCTGATACCAAAAATGTAATAGCTTACAAGTATAATATAATATATGAAAATATCATAACAGAAAATATGTGCACACTTTGTCATTTATATAAAATATAAGTATATAAAGCATCTCATTAATTTTTACAACACTATATACACATCAAAATGCATCAAAACATTAAAATGTGACACTGTCGACTGAGGCTCGCTGATCTCCTTATGTATCAACTCCCCATCTGGTCGCACAATCACCTATTACCTGCAAAATCATTTAAAATAATGGGGTGAGCTCAAACGCTCAGTAAGTAAATCAATACTCAAAATAAAATTCATCTCCGTTTAATAATCATCAATATTCTTCTCATACTCATATCTTTTCTTACTCATACAAGTTCTATTGTACATCATCAATCAACAGTAGATGATTACAAGATAATCTCAACTATCCATGCAACTCTCTCATATGCATGAACTGTAATACATAAGCAACACTCATACTCATTCTTTCTTTCTTTCTCTTTTTTCATTCTCATATGCCGATCGGTTTAGGTTGAAGCATGGATTCTGAACTTTGGCCATGTGAGCAAAATCTCTCAATCTCATAAAGTCACTTCTCTCATAGTGACTAGCCACTCTATCACGGTGGTATACCACTTTATCGCAGTGGTATAATGTTGTCATGGTCTCATATAATGACAGTCACCATGGCCTCATATAGCAACACTCACAAGAGATGTCGTCATGGCCTCATATAACGACACCGCCATGGCCTCATGTAGTAGTTGCCCACAAATTTTCCATCGCCACAACCTTAATAACTCAATTTTTCAACTCATGGGTAGTGACATGTCACAATAAAATATTTATTATGTCTTGCCTATGTAACGCATTTTCTTATACTTCTCAAGTATGGCTTATTACTCTCATGCAAGGTAACCTATCTATAATCTTTTCCTTTATCTCATTCAAAGGTTGTAAAAGATAAGTCACTCATATACCATACATGTAAATATG
>WYDK02056490.1:0-12674 GCA_009867345.2 Toxicodendron radicans | reverse complement strand
TATCCAGCAATGAACAGTAATCACAATAATTAATGTAAACCAGTAAAGAACAAACAAGAATTTTTAAAGTGGTTCAGTCTCTAGATTGAGAACCTACGTCCACTGTAGCAAGAATGCTTTTGTATTGAGTAATGTCATAGAACTTCCAGCCTCTCGGGAAAAGACCCCTTTCCCCATTTTTACAGGGGTATTTATAGTACTCTCTCATACATGGTAAGCTAAATTTAAATTGGAACTTTATCTTAACAAGGAAAACAATCCCGGTACATCTGGGATGAGATGAAAATATGGTATTTGAATCGAATCGTATTCCTATAATCAAGAGATAAGATTTTTCAGATCAGCCTGCTGTGATCTTCTTGAATATTTTCCACTGATACTCACCCCTTGGGCGATCTCTTTTGTCGGATTTGGGCGAGTTCTCTGGGCCAACAAAGGCCAGCTCGCCAACTTCCCCAACCCGGCTGTCATATTTAGGCGGGATATTCTGAAAAACCCCGCACAACAATAAACATGACATTTTTTGTAACTAAGGTGTTCGAACTAGCTTAAATATAAACATGACATCCCAAAAAGATATATATTTTTCTTATATTTATGCATTTCTGTTTTATATATATTTTGAAACTTAATATTTGTTTCTAACTAAATATCTTTTAGAATCATATTATGAAGATTTCATTGAGTGTGAATGGAAATAAGAAATTTAGAGAAAAGTAATTATTAACAAGAAACGTACCACTTTTTTGTATAATTGTTGTATAGTTGTATTAAGGTCACTCTCTCGACATTCTTCGTTGTCCCCCCAGTGCTTCTTTACTTTTTGTAAACATGGTGCACTTTCAACTCCTTCAGAGAAAGTCTTCATGTTGGGGCAGTTTTCCACAATTAATTCTTTCAAAGTTGGGAATTTGAAAATGAAATTCCCGTAACAGAAACATGTGAAACTTTCTAAATAGCGAAGTGACAACAACTTTAATTTGCCAAAAACAATTTCATCTTCTACTTCTACTTCTACATCTTCCTCATTCCATACCACTTCTATCAACATTTAACAATTCTCAATTTTTACTTCCCTCAATTGCACCATGGTTTTGGCTGTTGAGGCTGTGAATAATTTTATCAATCCCGAGCAATTAATGATGCTCAAAACTGTTAGATTTGCAAAAGATGCTAGGGATGACAGCATAATACTCAGTTTGTAACAGTTATTTACTTCTAGAACCTCAAGATTGCGAAGAACATGCCGAGTCCAGTTTGAAGTCTTTTCTCCACATGTTCTTCAGATTAGAAAGACCATTCAACTCTAAAACTTTTTATTTGCATTAGTGTCCATGTATATCCATCATCCCATTCATACGATAATATTTTTTTGTATGAACTATTACGTAATATGAGTTTTTCCAAGTGAAAGGATCTAAGAAGAATGTCAAGTGGAATATTTGTTGATTTATCACCATTGATCTCAACAGTACATTTGCAAGAGAAGTTTTCTGGAAGTAAACACTGCCATGTCATCATGTTAATCTACAAATCAATCAAACAAAATCAAATTGGAGTTAAATTTCCAGTCAACACCCGAAAAAAAAATCCTTTATTTACAAGTGTGCCATTACTGGTTTTATTTTCTAATTCCTTGATAAATTGTACAACAAAAACGGTTTATTTTCTAACAATATTGGATTGATTAAAAGACTTCAATTATTTAACAGACATAAGCAATATTGCATACACTTAAACTTATTTTTATTTATGGAATTATTGTTTATAAACTTTATACATTTTCATCAATTATTAGAAAAATGACTTATTTTTGCTGAATTAAAAAAATAAAAAAAGTGTGAATAGTTACTACCTTTAGAGTAAGTTATTTTCTAATTTTATAATTAAAATAGATGACATTTTCTTTGAATAAGTTTAATTTAAGATATTAAATTGCGAGGAATATTATAAGGTATTTTAATTATTACTCCAATTATATAAATTTCTTTTTGTACCAAAAAGTTCTTAATATAAGTATTTTTATTAATATGATTTCTTGATTTTTTTAATAGAATGACGCTAAAAACATTCGTGAATCTTGAAAACAAATAATTTATGTCAATTTATTCTTAATTTATTTTAGAAAAGGATTTTTAATTAACAAAATTTATTAAACATATTTCAATTCCCTAGGACTATGCATTATATATATAATTCCAAATAACCTCTAAACGAAAATTTTGTATGTAAGTGTAGAACAAGAGGTTTAAAATTGCTGAAGTAGACTTCAAATTGGTCAACAAATTCTAACCAAAAAGTTAAATATGTGCCTGATGAAGTTGAAGAGGCTAGCAATTGTCACTGATAAAGAAAAAGGGCTCATACCTTATTTTCTTAAGTCAACATTTGTAATTTGTCACAATCAGACACTTCCAGCCTTTTTAACTTGGGCCATGACCGGTGTAAAGTTGTAAGTTCTAGTAAGTCATTAAGTTTTAACAAAGCTGCATGCAGAAAGTCAAATTTATCCATTGTTTCTTCTCCTTGTTCTTTGGTAACAATCTTCTTTAATTCCTTACAACTGCTTATCTCAAGGTGTTGGAGTGCTCGAAGCTTTTAACCATGGATGATGGAAATATATATTTTAGTTTTTCACACTTCCCCAAGATCAAACGGGTCAATTTTTGGGAGCAAGAAGATGTTTTCAGAAGTTGGGAGTGCTAGATCTTTTGGTATTGGTTCCATGAAGTTCTAAGGCCTCCAAATTGGGTAAAACAACCTACATCACAGTTAATTGATTTTTGTTTTAGTATTTTTTTAAAAGTAAATAATTAATAATTGTTTTTATTTCAGTGGAAGGTCTGGCTACCCTCTTAAACTGACAGGTCTATTTTTTCTCTTTCAAAATTTGCGTCCATTTACCAATCCACTTAAACAAACAATGAAAGCAAGAGTAATATTGCATATAAAACTGTTGATATTGTTGAATATAGGTGGGACACCCATGATGGGACCCACTTGGAATTTAAACGTGTTGTGATAACTGCAAAAGGCAGTTATCACTTAAACTGTAGCAGTTACCTTGGAGGTAACTATCGCATATATAAAGGAAGAGTTGTTCTTTTAAGAGAACACTTATCTGACTAACGAAAAAGTTTTTTACTCATATATCAAAAGAAAGGACTCTCTCTCAAATAGAAACTCTCTTTGTTAATCTACTGAAATTTTGGGAACTCTCAATTGCGTACTTGCTTCTAAAGGAGGAAAATATATTTATGCTGTGACTCTAATTGTAATTCATTATTTATTAATGTGATTACAATAACATTATAATGACATGTATATGATCTTGGAATTGAATTTGGAATCTGTGTGATTTCGTTCTTTTCTTACAATGGTATCAGAGCTTGGTTTGTTTATCATTCTGTGTCAATTATTTTTCCATGATTTTTTTTCTGTAATTTTTTTTTACATTGAATGTTTATGGAAAATCCAGTCAATTCGGTAGGGTTGGTATGTTTGTTGGATTGATGAGAGGAGAATGATGTGATATATATATATATATATATTGGATATATCATGCATATGAAATTTATATTTTTTGTATGAAACCCGTAACTTTTAGAGCCCATACTTTTTTGTATAATGCATGTTTGTTTTTGGTTTTTTTTATACCATTGGAATCCTTGTTGAAATATCTTTCTATCTGTTTATTATATGTAAAAATCGGAGTTAAAATAAGTGAGATATGTGTTTTTGAAGATTCAGGTCTAAATGGGTTGTTTTGCGGGTTGGGTATCCGGTTGCGGACCCGACTAAAGGTTAAAGATGACCAAATTGAAACGAAATGACATGTCATTTATGCATGGGGCTTAAAAACGACATGTCATACATTATTGGACCCAACCGAAATTTTATGAAGCCCAATTTTTAAATTAGAAACAAGCCCACACCCAAGCCCATATAAAATCGGCCCAAATTCTTAGAATATTGGGCCGATCCTTAACTAAGGTAAACCGGGTCAGTCAAACCCGGTCAATGGTAAACCAAAAAAAAAAAAGGTTTTTGTTTTTCATGCAATTTGAGCTCAAGCCATTTAAGTGAGAATAAAGGTTGTTAACCACTAGACTAAACTCTTTCTTTTATTAAGTGAGCATTGTTTGTGGTTTATATATATCAGTTTCAAGTCAACACCATTATTGATAAGAAATATTTTATTTATTTATTTATTTTGCAAATAAATAAATGTGTTTGTCACATAAATAAATAAAAGTTAAGATTTCAACTTTATCGTTGTGTGAGACCCTGAGATTATAAGAATAAAATCTCAAAAAGTACCGTTATTACTCTATTCTATTTCTTGAAGTTTTTGTCTAATGATTGCTATCTTAGAATGTTGCCAAAAGATTAAGATAAATTCAATCTATTGAGACATTTCTGGAAAAGCAAATTAAATAAGAGTTATAAGAATCGAGAAAAGAGAAAGATTACAAGTTTTGGATTATCACACTATAATCATGTGTATTCAAAGGTCGACCAATTATGTGTTGCTTTTATGTAAAGACAAAACATAATTATGAATACACCATATTCTTTTTATAAATGAGATTGTTTGAGAAAGATGTGATAAGTAATCTAGGGTATTGCATACAACATACAACCCAAGTTTCATCATTCGAGAAGCTATATATTCCTAACAGATGTATAACTAAGGTGCTCTCGATATGCATGGTCACACGGCATATTTATTAAAGTATGAATCTTGAAGAAGCACAGAGAGAAATATCCCATCAGGTGTGCATGGGAGATGTTGAATATAGGTGGGACACCCATGATGGGACCCACCTGGAATTTAAACGTGTTGTGATAACTGTAAAAGGCAGTTATCACTTAAACTGCAGCAATTGCCTTGGAGGAAACTACCGCATATATAAAGGAAGAGTTGTTCTTTTAAGAGAACAATTATCTGACTAACGAAAAAAGTTTTTTACTCATATATGAAAAGAAAGAACTCTCTCTCAAATAGAAACTCCATCTGTTAATCTACGGCAATTTTGGGAACTTTCAATTGCGTACTTGCTTCTAAAGGAGGAAAAAGTATTTATGTTGTGACTCTAATTGTAATTCATTATTTATTAATGTGATTACAATAATGAATTATATTTTCACCATTTATGAGAAATTTACTTATTTTTATATTTATTATTGAAGAAAAGAGGCTCATACCTTGTATTATGAAGAAGACATTTGTAGTTTGTCACAACTAGACACTTCCAACTACATTAAAATAGGTCATTTTGAAGTGTGTATTCCAAGGTAGAAAGTTTTAAGTTTTGGTAAGTTTCCTAGTTCTAGGAATTCTACTCGTGGAAAGATGAATGTAAGAGGTGCTTCTGCTCCTTCTTTAGCAACAATCTCCTTCAAGTTCTTACAAGAACTTATCTCGAAGTGTTGGAGTTGCTTAAAGTTTTTGACCATAGAAGATGTGAATACATATTTTAGTTTTTCAATGTCCTTGATGACTAAACTAGTCAAATTTTGATAGCAATCAAACATTACTAGAGGTTGACTGTCCCATATCATTTGAGAATTAATTGCTTGACATCTTCCAAATTAGGGAAAACAACTTGCATCCAATGTTAATTGTTTCGATACGTTTCAATGTCCATTTCGTTAAAAGCTCTTTTCATAAAACGATCAATACTAAAAATTCAAGATTCTTAGAAATACAAAAATTAAAAATACAAAAAATATATCTTTAATATTATTCTTTTATTTAGTTTCAAAAGATTTTATCAAATAGATTTTAATTATTTTCATGGATTGTGCAATTTTATATATTTCCTGTTAATTTAATTTATGGATGTTCACTTTTATCGTCTCTTTGTTGAAGTAATGAAACAAGTAATCATCTTTAACTCAAATCATCTAAAATATGGAGAACGAAAATTAACTTGAAAAAGTGAGAATTTTGTAAATATATAAAGGCATTGTTGTAAGACAAAAACTTTACATTATGAAATTCATTACTTTGCATCAGATATATAGAAAGTAAGTTAATAATTACTCGAGAACACTTAATGATATAAATAAAATGTAGAACAATATGTTTTAAATTGCTCAAGTAAAATTAAAATTATTGGTAAACAAATTCTAACCAAAATGTAAAACACGTGTATGTTGAAAAGGCTACTTGTTAATTGTTTTATTATTAAAGAAAGAAAAAAGGCTCATACCTTGTATTCTGAAGTGAATATGTGTAAATTCTGACAATTAGAAACCTCCAACTTCTTTAACTTGGGCCAATTTGAAGTGTGTATTCTAGGGTAGAAAGTTGCAAGTTTTGGTAAGTCTTTGAGTTTTAGGAATTCTACCCCTAAAAATATAAATGTAGCAGCTGCTTCTACTCCTTCTTTACCAAGAATCTCCTTTAGTTCTTTACAACTTCTTATCTCAAGATGTTGGAGTTGCTCAAAACTTTTGACCATAGAAGATGAAAATACATACTTTAGTTTCTCCATATTTATAATGATCAAGTGTGTCAAACTTTGATAGCAAGAAAACATTGTTGGAAGTTGGTTGTCCCAGATCATTTCAGAATTAATTGCTTTCAGTTCTAAGGTCTTCAAATTGGGGAAAACAGCCTGCATTCAATGTCAATTTTCATTTCAGTTTTTTCTCAGACGAAGTAAAGAAGCAATAATTGTTTCCGAACATTTGACAATTTGCCCCCGGTCACTAGGGTTAATAATCTGAATAAAGAACTATCTATCTGTCTAACATATGTGACAAGAGATATTGGAAATGATGATGTATGATGTATGTGCATTTTTAATTTAAAATCATCCCGTCATCTTTTATCACATAATGATGTATGCATGCGTAGTATTACTTTATAGTATATATATATATAATAGATAAGTGCAAAGTTATCGTGGACCAAACCTTTCCATTAAAAAGTGGTGTGAAAGTATCAAGTTCATCTTCCAAATTCATATCATTGGATTGCAAATTCGTTGTAGATTCCTTTTGTCTCATTGGCAATGTTGAAGGTGTCTTTACTTCTGAGTAGATGCTTACAATCCTTGGAAGATTCATCAAAGTCAGATCGCGTAATTGACAGAATTCAATTCTCTCAACTACTTCATTGTTGTTGACATTATCTTCTCTTTCTACAACAAAAATCTCTTTCATATTCTCGCAATCTTCCACATGGATTGTTTGAAGTTGTGAAAGGGTTATGGAATTGGAGGATGAGAATATATTCTTCAATTTAACACAATTCGCCACTTCTATGATTTTTAAGTTGGAGAAAGAATCTATTGTGGATTGACCATAACATATCTTCTCCAAGTTAATTAGATTGAAAATAATCAGTGACTCCAAGGCAGGGAAGACATCATGAGGCTTTGTCGAATCAACAATACACAAAATGTTAGGATTATTGTGGACACGAAGATGTTTCAATTGTGAGAAACCCTCTTTGTCTAAATCAAAAACAACATTATTGATCCCCTGCAATTTGTCTAAGCATAAGAACTCAACATTCTTGAAACTCTGCAATTTGTCTGACCAAATGGTAGAATTTAGCTTTAATTTCAACGTCCTAATTGAAGTGATAAGCTTATTAAAACTGAAGCTTTTAATTAATTTCCATGTGCTTCCAATCAGAAAATATGTACCAATCACCAAACTTAGACGACCCATCTCCTATTGATATTTTGTACCTATCTAGCTTTTTGGTGAACAAGCCTTCTGGCACAATCTTGTCATCTTTAATATCTATTTCTAAAGTGGTAAGCTGAAACAAATGCTGCAACTCCTCAAGACTAGCATTACTTCTTTGAACATTGAGTCCTTCAACCTCCCTAAAGCACAACATCCATTCATATACAACTCTTCCAATCAGACTAAGTTTGATAATACGTTTGGTGTGATAACTTCTAGCTGCTCACAATCGCTTAAATCTAACAACTTTAATTGAGTCAATTGACCTATTTCTTTAGGCAATTGCTCAACACTTGAACCTCGTAAGCTAAGAATTTTTAATTCCTTTAGCTTTCCAATGATTGCTACATGTTCAAATATACTATAATCCAAACACAGTGTTTGAAGGTTTACTAGGAGACCAAGCGACGACCATAAAGAGGAAAAATGCATTCTAGTCAAATCTAGAACTTTGAGTTTTCTCATGCCCATGAAAAAATTATCAGGAATTTTAACATGAGAATTACCAACCTTGGTATTCATGAAGAGAGATTCAAGCTGCGAACAATCCAGAAACCCCTTGCTAAGATCACCAATAGTACTATCACATACACAAATTTTTTTGCAAATTTTTAGTCTATCCTGATGAGGCCATTCCCATTTCATCTCATTTCTCACAGAAAATACATGATCATCCCTATTTGCAATCGACAAAGAAACTTCTCGAACAAAATCATGCATTGAAAATGATTTGTAGGAGTGACCATTAAGTAATAAACATGAGTCTTTAAGGTCGTATATCAAAACATTTACTTTATCTCGTGCTTCTTCTATCGTATAAATTTCGTGAAATATATCCAAACCTATAACATACCTGACCAAGTCTAAACTGAAAGCTTGATGTCTCATTAGACTACAGAGCAAACAAGTTTTATGTAGTTCCTCACCTTTTAAGTACTTGTAACTCAACTCAATCGTTGCATATGCTTCTTTCATATCTCCTGTGAATTTTTTTGAGGAAGACCTTTTCAATTGTCGTAAGGCTTCTTTCCACTGAGATGAATGTCTCTTGTTCTTTAATGCTTTTGCTACAGTAACTATAGCAATAGGCAAACCTTCACATTTCTTACATACATTTCCCGCGAGAGATTTAAACTCTTGTGTTTCAATGAAATCACCTACAAGGAAATAAGTTGTTTAAAAATTGTTTTAAAAAGTTTTTTTTAACAGATTATTAAGAAGTAGAGTTTTGACCTTTTGAAATATTTGATCATATACATTCACGTTTCTAAATTTGAGAAAGTAAATGAGCCAACGTTTTAAGTTGAGGAATAAAACAGAGGATTGGCTCAATTAATGATTGAGGAAGTTTAAGACTGAAGAACCTCTAGCATAAAGCTGAATCAAATTGATATATAGATGACAATTATTCTGTTGAAATTAAAACTTTAAAATTTGAATTATTTTGTGTGATTTTTTTTTAAAGAAATAATCAAGCCATCTGGTTTCTGGATAAAAGCATCCTTCTAGCAATAAAAAGATCAGAGGTGGCAGTCCCTGAAGATATGAGAAAGAAAGAAAAGTGAAAAAGCAGTAGAAATAAGTGTTTAGAGAGCTGGAAAGGAGAGGAATGAAGAGTCAGTGATTGATGGCAGTATGAATGAGAATGGAAACAGAGGCAGATGGCAGAATATTATATAACGGAAGTGTATTTAGGGCGTTTCATCAAACACTTTTTTTCTCTAATAGAAAGTCAATAGCTCTACTGCCGAAACAAAAACAAATTTTTTAATCAAACCAGTTTATGAATAAAACAAATTAAAAATCAAATTAATACAAAGGCACATCTCAAGTCTTGCTTGTCAAATTAAGAAGTATACTTTTAAAATACCACTTTACTACTCAAATTTATATTTCGACGATGAACAAAGAGCAAACTCGATCCAGGTTATTGGGGTTTTTGAAGAGGGGAGGCTGATGAGTCTTTTGGTGGTAAAATGTTGGATTTTGGTTGTTAGGATTAATCAGAATTTGACTTGGGAGGGACGTATGCACAAACCCTAATCGCTAGATTGCTCGCGATTGGTGGGGTGGGCGGGAATAAGGTTTGAGGGGTTTTAGTGAGTGATGATCGTAAAAGAAAATAGTGGTGGTATGGGGTCACAATGATGCTGAAATCGGAAATGAAATATAAATTTGGATAATATAGTGATATTTTAAACGTATGTGAGTAAGAAAGTGCCATTAAGCCATTATTTAGGTGGGAAAAAGTCGTTTACTCTTTTCTTTATTCCTGAGAAAGTTATATGCCAGGCAGCTGTTAGCACATTATAAACATTTAAAGCTTTTACAAGGACTAGCCAACAACTTTCTGCATAGAAGTCTTTAAGCTATTTCACCAAATCATAGTTAATACCAGTGCTCTCAAGCTTTACAAGGACTAGCCAACAACTCTCAATAGAAAAGTCTTAAAGCTATTTTGGCATTTGGTTCGGAGAACGTTTTATTACTAAGAATGTTATATTACTGAGAAGATAAATTACATAGAAGATTACTCGGAATCTTGTATGAAATGGGTTTGGTTGGAAGGTTTGGGGTTGTGGGTATGTTATATTAATATGTTTGATTGGATTTAATAAACGTGTAGGTATTTTATTATGTAAATTACTTAATTACCCATTTTTTAAATATTATTATTTTATATTATTATTTATATTTTAATTTAATCCCATATATTTAAAAAATTAACTAAAACACCCCCATATTATAAATTTTAAAAATTTACAAAAGCCCCCCACCCCACCCCAGCCGGTTGCCACCGCCAGCGTCCGACGACAGGTGCTGTTTTGGAACACAACCGGCCGTGTGCCGATCTGGGCGTTAACGACCAGATCTACGTCGATCTGGCCATTTTCGGCCAAAGATTTGGCAAGAAATGGTCAAATCAGCACACGACCCTAAATGGCATCGGCCGCCGATGGTGGCTGGGTTGTCCAGTTCAGCCACCAATTGATTTGTTAATATTTTAAAGTCTAGAGGCATTTTTATCTAAACAGTTGGGTTTATAAGGATAAAAAATTCTTAAATTTGTTTAAATAATAAGGGCATTTTTGTTGCAAATTTTCATTAATTAGGGATAAAATTGTAACTTCAAATAAGATTACTCAGTAATCTCAGAATACCATATGTAATAGAGGTAATCAGATGACCAACTATATTTTATTATTGGTTATGGAAGATTACCGGAATCTTATATTACTTGACAACCAAACATGATAATACAAGTAATATAAAATCATTTAACCTAAGTTATCCCATGTAACCATGAACCAAAAGCCCCCTGAAGATTATTAGGAATCTTATTAAAACTGTGTTTGGTTAGATAAGGTTAAATTAGTGGGTATATTAAATTTATATGTTTGGTTGGAATGAATAAAAAATTACTAGAGTATATTTTTACTAAATTGTCCTTTATACAATAATAATATTATAATAATAATAATATTATTATTTATTTGTATTTTATCATTTAACCCCCCTAGACCTAGCAAAACAGGTGGGTGGGTCGGGTCCAAACGAGTGTGGGTCTCACGGGTACGGGTCGATTTAAACGGGTTTAGAAAATTAGACTTGCACTGTAGCCTATACGGGTACAGGTGGACCCACGGGTACCCGTTACTGTTCATTATAGTTTTTATTTTTGGCAGTTACACCCCAAAAATTCCTATAGTTTTCATCTTTTATAATTACACCGATCAACTACTCCCCCAAATTCAATTCAATTGAGTAATAAACTTTTTTATCACACACCATAATCAAGGTCTACCATCTAAAAGTGACAGAAGCAACTACCACAATAAACAAAAAGGAAAAAAAAATTCCTTTTTCAAAAATGTTTACAAATAAATTAATACATCAAATAACCAATTCTTCACATATGCCATGAAGATACCAATAAAAAAATCCCCTTCAGCAAGCTCCATACAACTTTCTCATATGCACGTGAAAAGAGTAGTAAAAAATTGTAAAAGAGCAAGCAAATATCAAGACCAAAGCATTTATACATTTCAAATCAAAGCACAAAACCCCAAAAAAGAAAAAAAACTAGCCTATTTGAAGAAAAAGACAGGATGAGAAAAACCTTGAAGCCAAACTATTTCGTCAGTGCCTTCACTTCTTCAGTTCACGATTGGAGTCTTTAGTGCCAAAATTTGCTGCAACTTGTCACCAAAAATTCTAGAGCTTTCCAAGTCTTTCCGCTGTTAACCTCTTCACCCAACATCGGAAAAAACAACAGCAACCTATTACCGTCAAGTTAGAAGTTTTCGAGTGTTATGGAATGGAAGAGAAGAGAGTTGAAATTTAAATGGAAGAGAGTTCAGTGTTGTGATTGTTGTCGGGAGTTTAATTTATTTTTAGGGATTTAAGATTTAGTTGGCCATTTGGGTATTTGGGTTTTTTTTTTCACAGGTACCCGTGGGTGTACCCAGTCCACCTATTTAAAAAACAGGTTAGACCGGGTACGAGTAGAAAAAAAAGCAGGTTCATAGCCATGGACCCGTACCCTATATTATTTTCATGGCTGCCCCCCTCCCAAAGTTTGAGATTTACCTAAAATACCCCAATCACCAAAAACTTTTAACATATAACAAAAACACCCCAATCACCACACCAACATTGTCGACCGCCGCCCACCACCGCCAGCGTAGGTCGGAAGTCACCGGAACAGTGAACAACCAACCAGATCCAGCGGCCGGTGGTGGTGGGGGGCAGCAACTGTCGGCGGTTGGTGGTGACTGGGCCCTTTGGTACTTTTGTAAATTGTTTTTAAAATAAGGGCATTATTATCCAAAAAATTTAATAGTTATGGGTAAAATTGTAACAAAATTAGAGGTCATTTGGTTCCGGGAATGTTTTATTACCAAAAAAATAGGATTACTGGGAAGATAGATTACCTTGAAGATTACTGAGTAATGTTATATTAT
>WYDK02056453.1:0-12680 GCA_009867345.2 Toxicodendron radicans | reverse complement strand
ATGAGATTGAAGAATATAATTTCTGGATTAAAACAAAACAAATGATAAACAAAGTATTTTCCTCATGAACAAAATAAAAGCTTTGGAATTCTTTGATAACAATCAAAGAATGATAACATAAGAACACACAATTAATATCCTCTCTAGCCTTGCTGTAACTTTAGCCTAGCTTACAAATCATTCTTACAAATTCTAGAAAGAAAGAATGAGAGAAGAATGTAAGAATTCTGTCTTCGTTTTTATGTACTCAAAGGGTGCTTGGAGCAATCTTTATATAGTAGATGCAAGTCCTTAGGTTACCATTCTTGATTCAATCAATCAGCTCAAATTTATCCTTAACTTCTTCTGCCAATTCAGACCTTTAATCCTCTTGATTTTAGACTATGATGTATCTAGACAATTGTCAATCTAGAATCAAGATAAGAGTGCATTGGTGGCAGCAGCATGCATTATCCCGTAGCTGATCTGGTCCCGTACTTTAGTCATTCATAATGGCTGATTTAGCCAAAGTTGTCAACAGATTAATTGTGGCCGTTTCCCTTAGCTGTCCAGATCTTTAAGAATCTCATCAATCGGATATATAGAACCTAAATTTCGCCCGAATTACTGAAGCATGTCAGAGAGAATAGTTTCCTCATATAGATTCAACTTCCAACTTGGTTTTCACCTCCCAAACGTTCGAATTTGATATTTTCCATGAAATGCGAACTTGTGTATCTTTGAGTTATCTTTCCAAAACAGGTTTCATTATTTAAATCACATTCTTGAGTAAAAAGTTATCTTCAGAATACCGAACCTGTGCAGCAAATTTCGGAAATGTTAATTAAGAAAACTAAAACTTTGTTTTCCTTCTCTTCCTTCAGCACATACTTGTTTTCAACTTTCCTCCAATAGTTTCTACATAAAATAGAAAAACTAATGTCAATTAACATTTATAAAATTACTATAGAAAAATATCACTTTTAAGTTCTATATTTACAAATGTGAATTAACATACACACTTTAAATACACATTTTCATGCTCTCATCAACTGCCAAGCAATAAAGTTCCCCACCCCAACAGGAGTCGGTGTTGTCAGAGGATCGCAGGCAGAGTCAAGAAGATGTTATGATGATGCGGTCTCATACGCAGAGAAAGGGAGGAACATAATCGTGATGACAATGGGGCCGGTAGGCCCACAGTCCATTGGGATGGAAGATTCGATCGACCCCCACCTGCACAAGGAAGGTTCTCTGACAGGTCCAGCGGAGAAATTGCGTGAAATATCGATCAGCCCAGGAGATCTTTCTCAAATACTGAAGATTGGCAGTAACTTAGAAAAAGTTGCATTGGAGCAGTTAGTTGCTCTTTTAAAGGCCAACGCAGACGTATTTGCATGGGTGCATGCGGACATGGTGGGCATAAACCCTGAAGTGATGTGTCACCGCCTGACTATCGATCCGAAAAGTAGACTGATTCGTCAGAAAAGCCGGTCTATGGATGCAAAGCGATCGCAAGCTCTAAAGGAAGAAGTCGATAAGATGCTCGCAAACCAATTTATAAGAGAAGTCGAATACCCGAAGTGGCTCGCCAATCCTGTACTGGTAAAAAAGCTGAATGGAAAGTGGAGAACATGCATTGACTTCTCCTATCTCAACAAAGCCTGTCCAAAAGACAATTTTCCCCTACCGAGAATTGATCAACTCGTAGACCCGACAGCAGGGAACGCACTTTTAAGCTTCATGGATGCTTATTCGGGATATAACCAAATCCCAATGAGCGAGGCAGATGAGGAGCATACTTCATTCATAACCAATCGAGGTATCTACTGTTACAAAGTAATGCCATTCGGACTAAAGAACTCAGGAGCCACCTATCAAAAGTTGGTCAACAAGATGTTCGCCGATCAGATCGGCAAATTGATGGAAGTATACGTGGATGATATGTTAGTCAAATCCAAAAAGATCGATGAGCACGTTAAGCACCTAGGGGAAATGTTCGACATATTGTAAAATTACAGGATAAAGTTAAACCCTTTGAAGTGTGCTTTCGGAGTGAGCTCGGGGAAATTCCTGGGTTTCATGGTCAACCAGCGAGGGGTGGAAGAAAACTCGGATAAAATACAGGCACTCCTAAACATGAAAAGCCCAACCAAGCCAAAACAGGTGCAAAGCCTGAACGGAAGGGTCGTCGTTCTTAGTCAATTTGTGTCGAAGGCTACCGACAGATGTTTACCTTTCTTTAAAATTCTGAAAGGCAACAAGGAATTCAAGTGGACGGAAGAGTGCGAGCGTGCCTTCCGGGAGTTGAAAGAGTTATTAGGTCGCCCTCTCCTATTGAAACCAGTACCAGGTGAGCCACTTTTACTCTATTTATCCGTTTCTCTATAAGCAATTAGCACCGTCCTAGTGAGGGAGGAAGGGCGCACTCAATGGCTAGTTTATTATGTGAGTAAAAAATTGCTCGACGTCGAAACCAGATATCCCAAAATGGAGAAACTAGTATTAGCTTTATTGACCGCTTCCAGAAAGTTATGGCCATACTTTCAGGCACACTCGATCCACGTCCTGACGAACTATCCACTTTGAAAGGTGCTCCAAAAGCTAGAATCCTCAAGAAGGATAATTCAGTAGGCCATGGAACTGAGCCAGTTTGACGTTAAATATATCCCACGGGCGGCCATCAAGGGTCAAACACTAGCGGATTTCGTGTGTGAATTCTCCTATCAACCCAAAGCGGGAAGTGAGCTAGAAGAAGACAAGCTCTTGAATTACACTCCATTTATTGAGAAAAGTGTAGGAAAGATGACCAAATGGGTCCTACATGTGGATGGCTCGTCGAACAAGAAAAGTGTAGGAGCGGGACTCATGCTGGAGAGTTCGAAAGGAGATCGCATCTTATTCGTAGTCAATTTCGGTTTTGAAGCTTCGAACAATGAGGCTGAATATGAGGCAATGATTACATGAGTCTAGTTAGCCAGAGAAATGAAGGCAGATTCAATAGAAATCCACAGTGATTCCCAATTCATTGTTTTCCAAATCTTGGGAGAGTATTAAGCTAAAGAAGAGAGGATGACAGCTTATCTCGCGAAAGTAAAAGAAGAACTAGCCAGCTTTGAAAGCTTCACCATCTAGAGAATCCCAAGAGATCAAAATTCTATAGCGGATGCACTTGCCAAGATGGGCTTGGCAATAAACCTCCGAGTTGATGGATCAATCCTTGAGAAATTCCTCCCGAAATCAAACATTCATGATTTAAGCAATGAAGTTTCTACAATAGAGCAAGCCAGCAGCTGGATGGATCCGATTATAGCCTATTTGAGAGATGGGATGGTTCCGGAGAATAGGAACAAAGCTCGCACGTTAAGTGCGAAGTCAGCCCGTTATCTACTAATAAACGAGCAATTATATAAGCGAGGGTTTAATACCCCGCTGTTGAAATGTGTGTCGAGTAATGACGCGGACTATATCCTTCGAGAAGTTCATGAGGGTATATACGGTAATCACGTGGGTGGGCGATCTCTTGCGTACAAAATCCTCCACTAATGATACTACTGGCCGACGGTGCACGAAGACTCTTCCAAGTTCGTGCGAAAATGCGACAAGTGCCAAAGATTTACAAATATCCCGCGAGCTCCACCACAAGACCTGAAGACACTCATTAGTCCCTGGCTATTCGCAGTCTGGGGAATCGACCTCATAAGGCCGCTGCCCCCGGGAAAGGTAGGGGTCAAGTTCGCGGTGGACTATTTTACTAAATGGGCAGAGGCGGAGCCACTGGCAATCATTACAATGAGCAAACTCAAGGACTTTGTTTACAAGAATATTGTTTGTTGGTTTGGAATCCCACACACCCTAATCACAGACAATGGAAAACAATTCGACAACAACGAATTCAAGGAATTCTGCGAAGGGTTAGGAATCCGAAAGAGTTTCTCAGCCGTATACCACCCCCAGGCCAACGAGCAGGTGGAAGCTGCGAACAAGGTTATAAAGCATACGCTAAAGGCAACGCTCGACGATGCTAAGGGTAATTAGGCAGAAGAATTATTGGAGGTGTTGTAGTCGTATAGGATGACCGCTCGAACAACTACTAACAAGACTCCATTCTCGCTAACATATGGGTACGAGGCTATGATCCTTGTAGAGGTAGGGATAAGCACCTTCAGACGAGAAGCCTTCAGTGAAGGTGTGAACGAAGAACTCCTGTGGCTCAAGCTCGATTTGATAAGCGAGCATAGGGATAAGGCCCGACTACGGGTAGCGGTCTATCAGTAGAAAGTGAAGCGATACTTCAATCGCAAAGTCAAGGGAAGGGATTTTGACCTCGGGAACCTCGTCCTGTGGAAGATTATCCCAAGCACTAAAGATCCACGAGCTGGAACTCTTGGACCTAGTTGGGAGGGCCATTTTCATATTCACGAGAAGCTGGCCCCCGAAACTTACCACTTGGAATATCTCAGTGGCATCAAGATCCCACGGGTGTGGAATGCGGAACATCTCTGCAAATATTACCAATAGCCAACAGCAACGATCTATATATCGAGCAACATCGAAAATGCTGGATAAGCATGAACTATCTTTGTAACCAAGTTATGTGTACGATGAAATTAATAGAAGTTCAGCGTATTTTGCTATTTTAGAAATTCCTTAACGCTTAAAGAAGCACGGTATAAATACAACTAATAGTCACAAGGTAAGACCGCTCATGATAAGCTCGTGAAAGCAGTAGTCATAAACCCGTGCTAGGTTGCGATAATCAGAAGGCAGAGGGAAACAAGGTCGCTTGTCAAACCCCGCGAACTGCAGTCCACCCAAAGGTTTAATACTGAACTTTGGTAGACCAATGCCCGTTTATAGATAGCACCCCGAAGAAAGATGAATAAAACATCGGAAACTTGGGAGTCGAAAACTATGCGGGATCCGTGCAAGAATAAGCTAACGAATCGAGTAGGAAACTCGGGAAACTACATACATAAGGCATACCAAAAACAAAACAAGTCTACTAAGATTGTCGATTTCAGGTTACAATACAAAGTCTGAAATGGACGAGGAAAGCAAAAACAAGGAAAATCTATAAAGTTGGAGCAGGAGAAGGAGAACTGTCGCCATCAACCATAACTCATCCCTTCCCCACAATCTGCACACCTTCGCTTTGGGGTGCGTCGTCACTTTGAAGAGCTGGAATCGGGGAAGGCACACTCGAGCCATCCTGAGAGGCAAACTTTCAAATCTTTTCTTTATAATCCTCGAGGAGATAAAAGTAGTCGATTGTCGGGTGAGCCTGATAGGTCTGTTGCACCAGAAACACCGACGTCTCCCAAGCAGCAACAGTGGAAGCCCACTCCAAGTCCGACATGCCTCGGTGAGTTGGTTAACCTCTGTTTCAAGCTCGCCCATTCTCTTCCCCGAAGATACCAATTGAGACTGAAACGCCTCAATCCGACTCTTAGCATTGTTGAGTTGGAACTGGAAAGCCCTTTTCTCCAATTCCCAAACTTTGATTTCATCACGATGTCGGGACACTTTCTCCCTAGCGTCCTCCAAAGCCATCGCTAGAGCCTCGTCCCTTTTGGCTATCTCAACTTTGGCTATATCAAGCTCGAACTCATGGTGAGCAACATCCTCCCGAGTGGCCTTTTTCACCCGCTCCAGCTCCTCATTTATTTTATCGGTGCTCCCTAGGATCGTCGATGCATCTTGATGGAGAAGTGCAAGTTTATTCCAACCATGTGTTAGTTCGCAAACAAGAGAAAATATCATGACACGGGTAATTCCTCTCGTTCGAAGAAGAAAGGGAGTTCAAAAGTAGATCAGTACCTTACTCATCATAAGCATAGTGTCTCCCCGTTGGACTCTAGGTTCTTTATTTTGCTTTTTGGCCCCATCGTCAATGAGCCATAGGGCCGAGTCGGGACACCATGTTTCGAGGGCAAGTGGTGTTTAGAATAACCTTTGAGGTTTCCACCAACGCATGACACTTGTTCCCGTGAGTTTACAGGTGTTTCGGCCCTCTTGACTCTAAGGTTATGGCTATCGACGATGTTTTGGCCACCGACGCTCATTCTGGCAATGGTTCCAATGAGCATGTAAGGTCCGCGGCGGGTGCTACTATGAGTGGTCGTTTGTCGGAGGCCACCTCTCTTCTGCTTAGGATAGAGGGCTCGGGCTCCACTGGATCCGCTGCCATGGTAGCTTTTACTCCCCCTTCCAGGCTACCTCCCTTCCTACTAGAAAGAGAGTTAGCTCGAGTTAGGGAGGAGTATGCGATATCCTGTGAACTCCGGGCAGTCGGAGGTCGCGTACCTAGGGACCCTCCAGCTGATTTTGGGCGATCTTCGAGACGATTTTAAGGTGTAGGGTGTTGCTTCCCCTACACCTTTTCATAGTCGGTCTTCTGAGGCGGTTCAAGATCGCCCCTCTTCAATTGACTGCCAACTCGTATCTTCATATTGTTGGCATGCTTATTGCTTTTCACAAAGCAGGGTTGGGTACCCCAGCAGTAAGCGAGTTCATTCATATGTATGGGTTGAAACCGAGCAGGACGGGACTGTATTATCTGTCCAAGACAAGGTGGACTGGTCCTGGGCTAGTTAACCTCATGAATAAGATCCCTCACTGGGATTCAAACTATTTTTTCTTCCGTGAGGATGGACTCCCGCCGTTTGGTACAGCGAGTGAGTGATTTGTCGCCCACCGTTTGTTTAAGCCATCACATTCGTCTTCTAACTGATAGTCATTTTTTCAGCTTTTTCCAGTTGATCGTGAAGAACTGTACGTACCGATTAGCTCGCAACGGCGATTAATGCAATTTAGCAAGCTCCCCGAAGACGAGTTAAACATCGAGAAGTTACTTTCGCTGGGAAACCTGAAAGACTACAGGCTTTGTCCGCCTACTGCTCGCTTTCGAACAGTTTTTACGACTTTTGCTTCAGGCCATAGTGAATATACGCATCCTTATGGTACATTTGCACTCTTATTTTGCTTCTGACGCGTCGCTAACAATTTTTTTATTTTTATTTTTTGCAGAGATGTGGGCCAGAAAACCCTCCGACCTTCCCAAGGTGGAAACGCTGGCGCATCGAGTTCTAGGCTTGCTGATGCGGGGTCTAAGGGACCTGCCCCCGAAACCACTCCGTCCATCCCCCAGGTTGAAGCACAAGGGGTCACGCCCCCTCCCAAAAAAAAGGCGAGCGGGGTCTCTACTCGGCGCTGTTGAGAGAAATGGCTCGCTCGTTGGCCCCTCACAAGAGGCAAAGGGAAAACGCTTCGTCCCTCATTGGGCATGGTGCGGACCCAAAACAAGCCGGAGGCTCGAAGGAGAAAGACACTGTGGGCCCGAAGTGGTTCAACATGTCGACTTGCATCTTGCCCGGGACCATACTCCTCGATGAAGTTATCACTCAATGAAGGAGAGCACTGCCGAAATAGCATCATTCCCTTAGCAAAAGCAAGAATAAAAAGAAAAGAGGGGAGAGGCGACTTACCAAAACCCTGAACGACGGTGAGGGGAATGAAGAGGAGCGTAAGCGAGTCTTCGGGGGAGCAGTTTTGTTTGAAAGCAAAAGAGAGGGAAGGTAATGAAACCTTCGCACGAAAAAGATTTTATAATAATCCCTTTTGGAATATGAAACGACCCCATCCGTCCGATTTGTGCCACGCGTCATTAATCCACTCAGGGAGCGCCATTTTCTGACATGCTAGATGGCACAACGGTACATTTGGCAGTCGGCAATCAGTGTGCTTAGGAAACCTCAACCCAACGATAGCAGGCATCGTAACCTCAAAAGTTTATGCTTGGGGTAAGATCGGTACTTGCGTGGTAGATCGCGAGGCGAGTTAAATGTTAGGGACGCTCAATGTATTGAGCGAAGATAGATGGAATCCGGTCAAAGATCCAAGTAAAGGATGTGATGGGTAAAATCTCTCTATTTTATTGATTCTAACTCCACAGGGTTACAAAAAAAAAAAAAAGGGAGAACAAAAATATAATTATAGCTGTAGCAGCATGGATGAGATGGTTGCAACAAATCCTCGGCCTCGTACAAAGTCTCACGAGCTCGAGGATTTGTTCCCTCTCATATTCACCACTTTGCGTAAGAGCCGATCTCTCTCCTGGCGAAGGCGGGAGATCTCGCGGCTTTGGTTCAGGCGATTGACGCGAAGCGTCGCTACCTCTTGAGCAAAATGCTCAATCTTCCCATTCTTCAATCCCACCACATCTGGAAAGGTGGCACGAAGATCGTTGTAGCCTCAACAAAGCTCACCCAGGTCCGCCCAGGCCTGGGCCAATTTGCGTTAAAGTTCAATGGAACATCGTTTGCGATCCTCAATGGACAAAATATCGTCATATGCGCTCAGGAACAGTGCGGACGACAAAGCCAGAAGCTGAAACAAGATAAGAAAAAACGTCAGAATATTCGAACAGCAGTCAGATAACAAATAAACGCTTCATTAGATGCTAAACAATCAACCTTGGCTTGGTCAACAACCACTTTCGCCAAAAGATTGGCTCTGTTGGAATCTCTAACCTCCTCCCAATACGTTGGAGGGACGTTCTCCTTAAGAGCAGAAAAGGAAACGCAAAGGTGACTGGGAGGGTTGTCAAGCATGTCCATCCCAACCGTAGGCTCCGGCTCTAGCTCCGGCTTCGGCTTCGACTTCGGCTTCTGCTTCTGCTTCGGCTTTGGCTTCGGCTTTGGCTTCGGCTTCAGCTTAGGCTTCGGCTTCGGCTTCGGCTCCGGCTCCAGCTCCGGCTCCGGCTCCGGCTCTGGCTCCAGCTCTGGCTCCTGTGACTCTCGGAACCTACCCCAGGATGAAGCCTGGCCGGAACAATGGGGATCCTTCTCCCTCAGTGAGAAGGCCCTGCAATATCAACGTTGACTGCAGCGTCAGCCAACATATCATCTGCACGATTCCTGGGAGATGGGGATCGCACACTTCCAACTAAAACTCAGGGACTCTCCTTCTTCTCAGCAGCGACGGGATGGGAGGGGCCTGCCCCGTCGTTGTTGGCCCTCCTTGGCCATTCAAGGGTTTCAGTCTCGTCGAGATCACCTCTGTACAAAGAATGGTCCATTCTGATTGATAGACGGAAGGGACTAGGAAATACGTGCTTGAGTAAATCGTAATTGGATATCGGAAAATGAATGAAATGTTCACAATAGCGTATATCCGGAGGATATCGCTAACTCCATTTATACACTCGAATGGGTGAAGAAAACCAAGTGCCATCATTACTGACCACTCCTAACAATTGAAGCGTCACCAAAAATCCAAAGAATGAGGGGAGAAAGTACACGTTTGTGTCGCTTAAGCCGGAAAATGACAAGACAATCAAATGCCAATATCAGAAGGCAACATCTCTGAGAGCCAAAGAGGTATTGTGTCACGGAGGGTCGCACCTCGAATATCCGTGGCAGGCCGCACATCCCGTTTTTAGCCCGCTCAAAATTTTCCAATGACCGCTTACGACCGCTGGAAACTGGGGGGTTAATGTTGGAGGGATTTTTCCCACTGATTGGATGCGTGCCATGTGTCCCAGGCCGAGTATGCAAGATTGACTGGCAAGAGCGCGCCGCGTGTCCCTACTTCCATTGACAGCCCAAAGCAGATAATTGAATGACCTTTGGGAAAAGCCAGCTAACGGCATTTAATGTGATTACTGTTGCAAAGTATGGATGAAGCGTCTAAGGCTAGTTTAACTGGGGTTAAGCATGAGATTTCTGTAAAGGGTCCAGGAGATCCGAGATAATGCGTGTGTAGATCAACATAATCCATCTACTCCCACCAACTGTCAGAACGGTGGCTATATAAGGAGCAACGCTTGGAGAGAGAAGGGGGCGGGTGATAGATTGAAAGAGGAGAGGGAAAATTATTGTCATTTTACTTATAGCTCATTGTAGCTCGCTCTAGAGTAACATCAAATAAACATCAGTGGACTTAGACTTGGTTTATATACCGCCGAACCACTTTAAAAGCTTTTTTTTTTATTTGCATTCTGCTCATTCACTCACACACGCACTTAATCCACTTTACGTCGTTAACCATCGGATATCATTGTCGGTATACGAGGGTTACGCACTCGCTTGCTCGATCCCGTCAAGGTCAATCGAGTATCTCTCGTTAGTGCGAGTTTTTGTACCAACACATGCATAAACAACAATACACATAAACAGTAACTAAAAAAATTTGACATTTCAAATAAGGCAGAAAAAAAGAGATATATTACCAAATTGATGATACCTTCTTCTACGAGTCAAAATACAGACTTTGGTATTTGACATGACATGACAATTAGAACGGATCTCATGAATGACTTTGTGTCAATTGTATTAGATAATCAACTTTCTTCTCCAAATTTTTCTCCTTTGCAATTGATTCAGGTTGCTCCATGATAGATATAACCAATTATCTTTTCGTTTAAATTAGTTCTATGTTTCAAATCTTTCAAACTGACAAAACATGTATTAATAGTCTAAATTTATAATACGTAGATTACAATAGCACGTAAATATATTTTTCTTTATTGTCTGACGAATAAAATATACAACAACAATTAAATTTAAATAAGGTTAATAAACTAATTGATAAACAATAATTTATTGTTAATCTGTTTGCTGAACATTAGTTTAGATAACTTTCATAGATTACCTAGACTTGAAATAAAAAAAAATTGACCTATATTAATTCGAAATAAAAACAGTAGCCGAACCATAATTAAAGACATTTATCAGTGATTAAATCGTTTCAATAATATTATTCTACACAATTTAAATTTAAAAAAAAAAAAAAAAAAGTTCATGCATACAGACGAACAATTCATTAAAAACTCAAGAAAAATATCAAATGCGATTATCAAGTTCTCGAAAAACAAATAGTCCCTTTAAATTCACAATAACGTATCTAATTATTAAATATTATCATACTGTCAAAAGAATATAAAACCTATAAAAACGATTGAATATCCAACCAACATATATATAAACAAAAAATAACAAATCAACAACACTATTTGCATACACTTACAAAGCAAGAAAATAACAAATAAATACTAATGCCTAACCAAACAACATCATCATCAACAACAAATTTATTATAGCTCCTTACAGAATTTTGCAACAAATCATTGTCAGAGCAACTCACAGAGGGAACGATACTCTACAATCAATTTAATTAACGTAAGTACTACTACCACAACTACAATTCATTAGCTAACTATGATTCACTATTTATTTATTTAACAATTTACAGATGCAAATTTCTACAAAAACTATCAAACAATAAAGAAGTTCTTAAAAGAAGAAACATCTTCAAGCAAAGATACAACCTACCAGCAATAACACTAGAAGACATATCAGTGTTAAACAAATTTACCGAAACAGAAAATCATGATGTTTTATTACTCTTTGAAACACATTTAGTGTTTATCAAACATAATGTAGACATAAATAGGAATATGTATGTTGCATGTAGCTTGCAAGACAAATAACACACAAGCACTATATCACTTTGCAATTGCATTACTTACGATATATGAAATCAAGGGAATACAAATTTTAATAAACTTAGTAAAAAGCCAAACTATTTTGAGAGGATGAGAAATTTGAGAGAAATATTCAAAGCTATGACTCCAACAACAACAATTGTCCTGAAAAGAAGACTATTTGGGACTTGCCACAAAGAAGAGCAAAATACTGTACATTGGGATAGATCAACAATTTCAGAAAATATTTCCTGCCGAAGATGTTATATAGATTATGAATTAGTATGTATTAAATTCAATTTGTAGTAGAAAAAAAAATAAACTGAATGAAATAAAATAAATCATTACATATGTTAATAACTTGATATATTGATATTACATAAAATGTGGATTTCTGATAAAAATAAAACGTTCAACCTTGCTAATGTTTATTGACATGAAATTATTAAGAACGCCACAAAAAGCTGATAATTCATATTTTAAATAACACCACAAAACATACATTCCTATATTTAAGTGCTTCGTAGCGATAGCATATATGCTACCACATTGTTGTTCCTGGAAACAAATTAAGATTTTTCCCTTAACCTATTATGATTGATTATTTGGATTACAATAAAAAAAAAAAAAAAATATGTGCAAATCATTACAAATATTAATACCTTTACATTTCAATACATTTTATAATTACAAAATATTCATTTGAAATACCGATTTTTCCTATTCCCGATGTCAATACCTGCACATGTCAATACATTTAATAATTACAAGATATTGATATAAAATATATTCTATACGTCACAACTGTTTTCCTTAAAAGTTTATCAATAAATACAATTATTAATTACTGACATACCTCTCTCGGTGGTCCTTAACCCATTGGATTTAAGCATTTAATGGGAGACAAATCTCAAAAAGAGAGTGAGTTTTTTAGAACTATTTTTCGAAAAATTACTTTTCAGAAAACCCAAATAAATTTTTCATTAAAAATGTAAGTATTCAACATCATATTACAAATCCAATTTAAAAATACATCATCAGAGTTATCTAGATGTCAGTCAGTCATGCTATAGTGGAGGAACATGCATCTGATAGCCGACCTTCAATGTGGAGGATGCATGCTCAACTCCTGAACAATAACCTTGGGGGGGGGGGGGGAAAAAAAAAGAACAGGGAAGGAGAGCGGAGGAGCGGGGGGGGGGGAAGGGGAGTGTAG
>WYDK02056422.1:0-12691 GCA_009867345.2 Toxicodendron radicans | reverse complement strand
GGAAAGCTTGATTCGTCTACTTTCCTTTTTATGAAGAACACTTTTGCAATTAAGAACTCTGACTCTATTAAAAACCTAAAAAATGCAGCATCAGTCAGAATTACAAAAATCTGGAATTTCCTATTATTTTCTTAATTACTTCATAAAGTCAATCCAAATATGTCAAACTTACAAAATAAACTCTAATAAACTCAATTAGGCATAAAAAATAACAAAAAAACATAATATGGAAGGAATAAAAATATATAAATTAGACTCTTATCAGATATCGTATCCATTTTAATGCATTATTAAGATGTTTGTAATTGATTAATAGTCTGGGAGTTCCTCTTTCTAATTCAGCATTTTTTTGGACATAAAAAGCTGAACAACTCCAAGGAGATTTGCTTTTCTTGATTAGATTTTTTTGTAAAAGATTATCGATTTCGTTTTTACAATATTATTCTAATTCTTTATTCATTTGGATAGGACGAGCTTTAGTGGGTATGTTACTTTCATTAAAAAAAATTTCATAAGGTAAGGTTACTGTATGTTTCTTTCTTTACTAGAAGGCATTGGGTAAATCCGAACAAAGTTCAGTTTCAATTTGCTATTGAAGGTTGTGAATTTTCTGAATTATTTTAGGTTCAATTAATTGTTTTTTCTATACGCTTGGTTTGGAGTTCTTCATGAAGATAGTTTATGTGTTTTTGTTTGTTTTTTATTATATGATTGACTTCTAGTTTTGTGGTAGAATGTTGTTGGAGGATGTTAAGGTTTCGTTGAATTGGTTCGTTAATAAATTCAAAGATTATTTCTTTGCCTAAGATTTTAGTGGATATTCCTTGGCGGTCAACACTAAAAGGTTGAATTAAGCTAATAAAGAGTATACCTAATATCATATTCCTGGAGATATTTTTTACTAATAAAAATGATGTTTCTAAACAAATATTATTAATACAGATTTTAACATTTGATAATTTGTATTTAATATTAAGTTTTGAACCATTTGCTGATTTAATGGATTCAACTGTTTTTTCATTGTACTTTGTAGGAATTAATCCTTCTTGGATACAATTTATATCAGCACATCTATCAAATAATGCAATTGTTTCTAATAGAAATTCGTCATTTATTAAGATTTTTACTTTGATATGCCATTTTTTATGTGACAACCCGTGTCACGGAGTATTTGGTATAAAGTTAATTTACTTGAAATTAGGGTGCCATTGCAGGAAAATGAAAGCTTGGAGGAGGCTTTTGTAAGAAATAGGAAGTATGGGGGCTAAATGGATATTTTACGGCTTACTATATAAGGGAGAGAATTAGTGGAATTCTCCCATTTTTCATTGTACATGTTGGGAGAGCTTTTTAGAGAGAGAATTTGTAAGATTATACTCTCATTCATGCTTCAATTTCATTATATTCATCTTTTTATCTTTGGATTTGAGAAAATTTGAAAATGGGTAAATTTGGGGTTTTAGGTGAAGAGGAGCAAAGATCCAAGTTTTTGAGCTAGATATGCGTTAGAGGTGAATGGAATAGTATAATTCATGCATTAAATTGTTGTTTTAAAACTTAAATTCATGAATGTGTGATGTTGGGTAAGAGGGAGTAATGGAATTAGGAGATTGCATGTATAGGAGGTGTGTTTCTAGTGTTTGTGTATGATAAAATGGTGGGTGTTTGATGAGGAGTGAAATGACTGTGATTGGGAGAGAAAAAGGAGAGGATTTGTGGTGGACAATATGGAAAACCCAGATTGTCGCCGCGGCGAAGTTCAACTTCGTCATTGTCGTCAAGGCAATCGGGGTATGTCGTCGCAGCGAAGTTCATGTGAATAGTGAGAGAGGGAGGAATTTCCATAACGTCGTCGAAGCGACAAAAAGGTGTTGTCGCGGCGACAACACTTAGAAGAATCTAGAGATTTCAGGCGAGTTGGGGGTGTAAATGCCAGTTTTGAAACCTGTAGAGGAGACAGGGGTGTAAGTGTAATAAATCAAAGGTCAAGAGACCTAAGTGTGATAATGAAAACTATAGGGGTTAATTAAAGGCTAGAAAAGTTAAGGGACTTATTTGTAATAATAGAAAAATTTAGGGGGTTAATTGGTATTTTATGGGGAGGGACTAAATTGATAGTTTCCATGGAAAAAGATTTAATTGCATGTTTTAAATGTACCCTATTTTCATGTATTGATGGCATCAGCAAATGTGTTTATATATATTTATATATAATTGTGAGAGTGTGTTATGTGTTCATTGAGTTGAGTTATGGACAACCACCAGAAGGGTATCCTTCCCCACTTCAGACGACGACTAGCAGTATGTGATGATAGCTTCTCAAACGCACGCGAGATTGTCCGTCCTATCGACGATGAGTTCCAAGTGAGGATTTCACCTATGCTCTGTAGTACGCTGGGTGATCGTCATAGTATGACCTAATGAGTGTTCAACGGGATAGAACGAACGAGTGATGAGCCACATGTGAGGATTCCACCTATCCTCTGGAGTACGCTGGGTGATCCTCAGAGTATAGCCTGTGAGCTTGAGACAGAGGTTCCACCTATGCTCTGGAGTATGCTGGGTGACCCTCAAAGTATTTGACCGATATGGTAGGCTAGTCGGGATGTTTGTATGTAGTGCCTCCTTTTGGGTGTGTATAGGGTAGAGCCTAAGGATACAAAGATGGTGGTGTGTACAGATGGGTTGCCAGGGTGCATGCCTGACACGTTTTCAACATTTGATTATTTTAATATATTTTATTTTAAATTGTATTATCCACTCATTGGGCTCCCCAGCTCACTGTTTTGATTTTTCACCCCTCTAGGTCATTGTCAAGGAGTCGAGTGTGCATCCTCTAGTTAGTAGGTCGACTATTCGACGCATGTCATTTCACTACAGCATGGTTGATTGACATATAGACACTCTGATGTTGTAATTCAAACCAAGATTGTATTTTGATTTTGAATACTACATTGTAACGAACAACATTTTAATTGATTTCCAAGCAGGTTTCTCAAAAATTCACCCTCCTTTCGGGATCTGAGTCCCACGAAGCGCCTGGATCTGGTGGGGTAAGGATTACCCGGGAGGGGGCGTGACATTTGATAAGTTATTTGGGCTATAAGATTTAAGAATTCATCTTTTTCGTTAGTATTTTCTTGGTTACTGGAGTTTGCTGAGTTATTTGTAATTACAGACTGTAAATATTGTTGTTGTTCTTGTAACTGTTTTATTTCAGTTTTTATTTCCTGTATTTGTCTAATTTCAGTTTTCATTTTTTTTATTTCATAAGACAAATCTTCAGTGGTTATATTTTCTCTCTCTTGTTTTTGGAATTTTTCAATTATATTTTGGTAATTATAGTTTTTTCGATTTGGTATTTGAAGGACATGTTTGTTAAAAGTTTGTTTTAATTTTTCTAAATATTCCTTTTTAAGAAGGAGTCATCGATCTTATTTACAGCTTCTATTAAAATTTATTGATCTCTTGTTAAGACATTTATTGTTTGGTTTGAAGATTGTTCTATTTCATCTATATGATTATCATCTAACATTTCCTTTTCACTGGATTCTGAATCAGAATTTTCAATTAATAAAAGTTGAAGTTTATTTAATGTTTCTTCTTCAAGATCTAATTCTTTATTTTTTTTATTAATTTTGCAATATCTTGCTATCTGACCCATTTTGCCACATTTAAAGCATTTATATTGTTTTACTTCTCGTTTTTTATTGAGAAATTCTCGTGCATCTTTTTTAGGATCAAAAGGTATTTTATTCTTGTAGTTTTTATTATAAGGTCTTTTAGTATAATTTTTGTTTTGATAAAATTGTTGTTTTGGTGTTTTCCTACACTGACCGTTACAAGCTTTTTTGTTTCTTTTTGTTTTATGGCTATCATTAAATTGTTCACAAAAGCTTCCTAATTCTTTTCCTAATTCTTTTCTTTCTTTTTGTTTTTGATAGTTTAGTTTCTCATCATCACAAATTTTCATTCCCACTTTTTGGACAAAACCATGTATTTGAGTAAACGTAATATTATCATAGGGTATAATTCCATCGTAATGTTTTCTGATTTTTTCTCTTACTTTCTTAGCTAAAATATGGGGTAATCCTGCTAAATATTTCCTTTCCAATAGGCTTTATTACTAATTGGCATTTGCAGTACTCTTACAAAGAAGGTTTCTTTATACCATCGATAGTCGTGTAGAGTTCTACATTTTAAATTCATTAAGGCTGCTTGACTTTTATCCTTTAGATTGGCGGGGTCTCCTATGAAATGAAGAGTTATGGCATAAATTAGTGTAGTAACATCATCTGGAATTTCATTACCATCGTCATCTAAGATTGGGATACCTTTTTCATCTAGTTTTATGGCTTCTAAGATATTATCTTGATCGTATGTTTTTAAGTGACTGTCCTACCAAGACTTGAGGGAACCAGTGAAACCGGCTGTCACACCCCAATCCGAGTAACCTTGACCCCATCGGATCCGGGCTGATCGAGGGGCTCGGATTGCCAAAATGAGGGTGAGATTTTTCGAAAACTATTTATAAATTTCAAAATATTATTTATTATGAAGCAAATTACATAAAAATCGTATCATAGTGCAACTACCATGTACAAACATTATGCTGATGAACATGCATCTTCGAAATAGCTGAAAGCGTGCCGCCTGCACCTCGTGAACCTTGAATGCAAACCTAGAGAGAAAACACTAAAACAATGAGCTACAAAGCTCAGTGAGTGGAAAATACAATAAAAATTGACATAACTCACGACTCCCACTCAGCATGAGGAAATTCTTAAATCATTCCTTTATAATCCCCCTTGATTCGTAATCACTTATTCCCGGTGAAGTAGTTCGTATCCTTGCATCATCTTTCAATGATCATGGACCATTAAATACACAACTCCCTCGACACTATAAGTGAGTATACATTTCTTAACACGAGTCTATTGTTACGCATCAATGCTCACCAACCTACACCAGTTGGATTTCCGTAAATACCGCTCTAGTCTCACTCGCTGCATAATCACAATTATCTCTCCAGCCTCATCCTCTAGATACTCAAATATATTTCCAGCCTCACCCGCTGGATACTCAAATATTCTGACTAGCATATCGCAACGTCAAACACTCTACTCTAGGGGTCGCCTATTGCACCCCGCATAGGTGGGACCCCCTCCTCAAGCTCATAAGCTTATACCTTGAGGGTCATCCAGTGCACTCAGCATAGATGAAACCCTCACCCGATGATTACTTCACAATACCGTTCAAACCCAATTTATTTCCAACTAGAAGTTTGATCGTTCCCGATCTGAGCCTTGTTTAGGATGGCCAGTCCACTTCTGCCATTTAAACCGTTCCATCTCTTTAATAACCTCTTTAACCCAATTCGACTCTTTATATGCTCATGCATCCTCCAATCTATCGACATTATACAGTAATTTAGTCGTTTTTCTATCCTCACCATGCGTACCAAAAACTTATGACAAATATATCTATATATTTATTCACATATATGTTACAACACATATCTAAACGTCTTAGAAACCGAATATAAGTCTCTAAGTAAATATACAAATCCACTCACCTGATCAGAGCTGCTATTAGGCTTATCTTCCTTGTCCGAGATCCGAAGAATTCTCCTTGCCGAGGTATCCATGTGGTAAACCACAACAATCATCAATAATACTAACATCAAGAAGTCAATTTAACTTCTTTTTCAATAAAAACCCTTTTATACTCGAGTATCAATCACTCCTAAAAATTCCATAAAACTTTGCTTCTTGGCAAATATCAATTTAGTCCCTTTCTGGAAAATATCATTTTACCCCCTCAACTTTTCCACTATACCATTAAGCCCCTTAACTTTTCTAGCCTTTATTAACCCCTATAGTTTTTCATTATCCTACTTAGGTCCCTTGACCTTTGAATTATTACATTTACACCCTATCTACTTGACAGGTTTCAAATCTTGCACTTACACCCCCAAATCACGAGAATTCTCTAGATTTTTCTAGGGAGTTCTTCACCGAGGCAACATTTTTTCTTCGTTGTGGCGAAACTCCGTTTTACCCATTTTTTGGGTTTTCTTCCATCTTAACCCGTTTTCATCTCCTTCCATCCATTCTTCCATTAATTTCTCTTCAATTTTCCATCATAAAACAACACTTCACACATCATACAACACATTTAAAACCATCATAACACAATTAACCAATTAAAACACAATTTGATTGAAACCCTAAAACACCATATTCAACAACTTCATCCAACCCATTCTCTTCACTTCAAATTCCATTCTCTACTCAATTCTCACTCCAACAACACCCAATCAACACCTATCAACATCCACACACACATATATATAACACAACACACAATCACCCATTTCAAATCCAAAGCAAACTCAACAAAATACAAGAAATTGGAAGAAGATTAAAGTTTAAGGTGATTCATGCTTACCTTGGACCCAAGAATTTCTTTCTCTTTCTTCTTTCTGTTCTTCCTCTTCTTCTCTTCTTCTTCCTCTTCTCTTTCTCTTCTTTCCTTCATTTCTCCTTTCTCTCGTCCAACACTTAGGAAATGAGAGAATTTCACTCTTTTTATACTAATCTTGCAAAATATCCTTTTGGTCCCCACTCTTTTCAATTTTGAAATTTTACTCCCAAAGACTTTGGATTCTAACACTTTACCCCTCAAAATCCACTTATAACCATTTCAATAAAATCCCAAAATATGGGGTGTTACACCAGCTATTAGAAGATGGGCTATGGTTGGATCAGTTGTATTATGAGTTGTTTTATAGGCATTACTGACCATTGTCATTTGTTGCAAAAAGCGAAAGTGGGTTAGAGGTTGCCCTATGATCAAAGGTAGAGATTTCTAGAAAAGGAAAAAGAGTTGACAATAGAAGAAGTTAGGTTTCTTGCAACCATTTGCAAGAGAAACGATCATTCAGAGGATGTTTGTTGGTTCAAGAATAGACTTTTGACATGTTGGTTTTGTAATAAACCAGGACACCTTCAGAGAGATTGTGATCAAAAGAAGAACCAACTGCAAGATGAAACTAGTGAACTGCAACAATAGGTAAACATTGCAAAATAAGAAGAATTGTTGTTCACTGCAGTGATGATAGATGCTAAGGAGCTGAACAATTCATGGTTTATTGACAGCGGATGCACTCAACATATGATTGGAAAAGAAGAGATCTTCACTAAACTAGAGGACATGAAAGGAATGGTGAGATTGGGTAATAAAGACAGAATTCCAATCAAAGGGAAAAGGGACCATCGCTGTTACAACATTAAAAGGTAAAAAATTAATATCAGATTTTATTTTAGTGCCATATTTAAAACATAATTTGCTAAGTATTGGACAGATGATGGAAAAAGAAGCTTTGTGATTGAATTTCCAAAGAATATTTGCAAAATAAAATACTCCAATGATGTAGAATTTATGAATGTTCCAATGAGTAATATGAGTTTTCTCGTGTATTGGAGTTCTATGGATGTTAATACTCTTAGAAGTACAGAAGATAATAAGTCAAAGTTACCGGCCACAGAGGTCATTGATGAAGCACAAGCAAGGGAAGAAAAAGAAAGGTCTGAAAAATTCATGTTGGCAATTAAGGAGGAGTATCATGTGAGTCGAGAAGCAAAGAAGTCAAAGAAGAAGAAGTCAAAAAAGAAGTCGAAGAAATCGCGAAGAAAGGGCACCAAAAATGTTTAAGGAGGAGTGTTAAGAATTGAACCTATTTTGGTGCATGCAAAGATGGCCAAAGTTGAAGAAACAAAGGGCTGCAATGTTGAAGTTGAAGACTTGTTTGTGGCACAAGATAAAGTACCACACAAAAGGAGAGAAGGGTGTTCTGGAAAAATTCTAGAACACATTATGTCGCAGTGCAGTGCCACGCACAAAAGAAAATGAGTGTTCTGGAAAAAGTGCCATAGAATAGAGGAGAAGACAAATCATGTCCTGGCATGATGCCGCAACATAGTTGCGATTTGCAAAATCTTTTTAGGAAGTTTGTTGGTAGTTCTCTTGTTTTAGGAATTTTCTTTCCAATATTTAACGTGTTTGAGTTATTTGATTTCCTTTTCATTAAAGTTTGTTTAGGAATAGAATTTAATTCTAAGATTATTTGCTTTTCCTATTAGTTTAAGTTAAATTATGATTATTTTTGCAGTCTTTCATTATAAAAGAGAGGGACGACTTTCATTGTAACTTGAGTCATTCAGATTAATAATAAAGTTGAGTTTTCTCTCAAAATTTATCTAGAATTGTTGAATATTGTCACTCTCAATTCCAACAAGTAAAGATTCTTCACAACAACAACATTTGAACCTGCCTCTACTTTCAATGATATTGAACTCATCTTCACCACCATGTCAGATTCTTTTAGAGCTCCATCAATAAAGTGCTTCAATATCACTTGCTTGTTGTTCATCACTTCATTACCGCTAGTTATTATTATTTATTGTTGCTTCAGCATGAAAATTATTCTTGTATTTATAGGTGCATGATTGGTGTATATCTCGTTCAAATTCAAATCATTTGAGTCAACAGTGACGATTGTATTGTGCAAAAGTGTAAGACACTTCTGGTTCTGGTTTACGTTTGCTTGTGTGATCGATGACGATCATCCTCATGAGTAAATCATAATGGGTCGTTGTTTGATTGGTACGGGCCATCTGTTTGATTAGTTTAATGGTACTCATGTGGCTTCACCAAAGGATAAATCATTGATTTGATTCTCGTCACCAACAAAATAAATCAGTGGTGCCACATGGGGGAAGTGACCCATTCTGGGTCAAAAACCTTTGTGTAGGCACCATGTCTCCAAACGGTAACAAATTCCTTCCATGGCCACTTTTCTGGGTGTTGATGGCATTACATCCCTCCAAGTCGATAAAATGCATCAACATTAAAATGCGTCTTTTAATGTTGATGCATTTTATCCCTGAGGATTTATTGCGATCAACACCCACCTCCGGCTGGCAGAGGTATTGTTTTTCCGTTGGCCGTATGGAGTCAGGCCCAAGGTTTTTTGTCCCCTAAGAAGGGGTGCCTCCCCCATGTGGTTTGAACCAATGATTTATTCCTTGGTGATGAGAATCGAACCAAGGATTTATCCGTTGGTAAAGCCACATGAGTACCATCAGACTGACCAGCCTGAGAATTTTTTAAGTCATTGCAACTTTAGTCAAACTTCAGTCAACTTCAATTTTAAATGATTTACACCAAACAATTTTAAGTTTCAACCTGAGAATTTTTTTTTGTAATGTATAATCTTATAACTCTTTACTCTTCTGTATACTTGGATTATATCACATGTTTCAGGGGTGAAAATAACTGATGTGACATATCAAGATATTCATGGAACATCGGCAACTGAAGTTGCAGTGAAGTTTGATTGCAGTCTGGAGAATCCATGTTTGGGGATAAGCTTGGAGGACGTAAAGCTCTTAGGGGACAAAAACCCTTAGACCTGGCTCTGTGCCGCCAACAGAGAAAAATACCTCTGCCAGGCAGAGTCGGGTGTTGATCGCATTAAATCCAAGGATGTAAAGCTCACTTATAATAATGAACCAGCTGAAGCATCATGTAGTCATGGTGATGGATCTGCTTCTAGTTTCATTCAGAGGAAAGCACTGTAAAAGCCCGAGGCGCACAATATCCATGTGTTGACAAATTTTCGTTTGAGGAAAGTGCTGCAAAAACCCAAGGCGTTTGGCAGATTAATTCAGTGGGCATTAGAGCTAAGCCAGCATGATGTCAAATATCTCCCTAGAACGGTAATAAGTTAAAAATATATATATAATCCATTTTTGGTTATCTGAAATCACGCTCACATCCGTTCTGATTCCATCAAGGTCGATCAGTTCACTCTGGTTGGTGCGATTTTTCATATCAACTTTTTGGCACTAGAAGGAGGGAAAGTTGTAAAAAAGAAACTTTTTTTTCTTTTTGCGAGCTTCATTCACGCGGGCAAGTTGCAAGCCAATTTAAAGAGGCCGAATTAAGATAAAAAGTCAAAATATGAATGTGAGGTTACCTTTTTTCTTTTTGGGAGCAATGATAAAGGCGACAATGAACTTGGCCAACGTCGAGTAGAATCCGTCCAAAACGAGATTTGAGAGTGTGACGAGCTTGGTGTTGATGGCATTACATTGGTTCAAACAGATGTTTCGTACAAAAAGAGATTTACTCATGTGTTTGGTAGTAAATCAGAATGGGTCATTGATTGAGAATCGTTTGGTAATCTCTTTTTGCGAGCTTTATTCCTACAGGCAAGTTGCAAGCCAATTTAAAGAGGCCGAATTAAGGTAAAAAGTCAAGAGATGAATGTGAGGTTACCTTTTTTTCTTTTTTGGAACAATGATGAAGGGGACAATGAACTTGGCCGACGCCAGGTAGAATCTGTACAAAACGAGATTCGAGAGTGAGACGAGCTTGGTCACGTCAAGGTTTTCTTCAGGAAGTTGACTGAAGAGGTTAAGTCAATCGGTGTTGAAGTTGCGAGGAGGATTCCGATCGATGTTTGTTGAGACGATGAAAAGAAGTTAAAAAAATCGATGTGAAAAGAATGGGTTTACGCACAAGTGTCTGGCCTAAAAGCGTCATCGCTTCGACACTAGAAGAAGAAAAAGTCGGAGTCTCGGTCTTTAATTTTGCTCGGGATCCCGACCAAACCATTGAAGGATTTTCTGCCAGTTTTTGAAAGATAGAAAGTGTCGTCTTGACCTTTCTTTAATTTATACAAGTATGCGAGCTCGTCAACATTGAGCTCACCCAAGTGACTAGACCTAAAAGCTATATACAGGTCTATGATTATTAAATATGTGTTCGTCTTCAACTGAAGTGGGGAGACATTAAAATAGTCTACTACACTAATAAGGAAAGGGTGTGGCGAAATAGCCAACCCGCATCTAAGTAGGGTTTCGGAGATTGCGACCTAGCTAGTCGAGGGTATTTTTTGCAAATAGACCGTCGGGAGCATCAGAGGGTACTCGACAGAGTATTGCCACTTTATTCCTACAAGCTTCTCTTTGGTGAGCAAGGAGGATGGTTGTTTTTTCAGTATGGGCGTAGGTTGCGGGGTGACTATGGTTGTGGTGTCATCCGAGCGATTGCTTGAGTTCGTAGTCGAGTAGGAAGAAGGCTCAGCTTCGCCGACAAGTTCATTGAGGCTAGAATCATAACTCGACAATGCAAATAGTTCATCCTTGGACACTTGAAACACGAAGAAAAAGGTGTTATTGTCAAGCCAAACAGCCAGAAACATTTCGATACTTGTGTTCGGTCCAGGTGTCTAAGGAGCCCCGCGGTGAGCTATGGATGACGACTCTATTTGTTTTAAACAAACCCCAGATTCCAGTGAAGGAATATGGTGACTTCATTCTACATTTTCGGTTTATCCTTAGAGGAAAACCCAGAAAAGTCAGAAGACTACCACAAGCCTAAATTTCAATAAACGAGTTCTAACAACTTGAATGGGAAAATAATCACAAAAATCACTAAGAAAGAATGAAGGATTCAATTACTTGAAAGAATGATGCAGCAAGTCACCGGAAAAGAGCAATCAAAGCAGAGCAAAACACAAAAATTTTGGCAAAGTGTAAAGATAGAAGAATGGGAATATGAGGAAGAAGAAGTTGAATCACCCAATTTATAGTAATAGGAATTGGGCGGGAGTCGATCTCAGCCATTGATTGGGCAAGCAATCTCAGCCCTTCATCATGTGAACGATCTAGGCTGTTCAAAAGCTACACGTGTTGTCGATCTAGAAAAAGTTTGTTACCGTCGAACTTCGCCATGATAACTGCTGACACACGACATGATGTTTACGCGTGTGGCCAGTTGTAAAAGTGACATTCACATAAGAAAAATAACTGACAAGGTGGCGACATTAAATGAGTGACAGGTCAACCCGATGGTTGCGAAACGTAGACGTTTCAGATTCTAGAGTGGCGAAACTCAGAGGATTTAAGTATTTGACGCTCGACATCGACCTCCAAACACTAGGAGGTAGATGTTGTGCAGGGTTTTCCACCGTGAGTCCGTAAACGAGCATAAGCCAAAAAGTTGGAAAGTCGGGGAGAAGCTTGATTTAATTCAGCCCATAAAATCAGTGAGGTCGATGAGAATGTTTGTGCGCCCCAGATAAAGCTTGCCTACAATCAAAGTCCAACAAAGTAGATGAGCTCGATAGATCAAGAGCCTGCCAAGAAACGCATTCAGCACAGAGATAAGCATTATCCCCAATAATGTCGAGATAACTCCAGATTTGAATCCAAAATGATCTCTTAATACCCCAAATCACGGGATATCATTCCTTTTTAAAGTTGTGATCTCGAATTTGGCGAGCTTACGATGTAAAAATATTTGTATAAATACCCTTACATTCCAAGAGAAGGGGATTGGAAAATTGATTTAATAAAAAGCATAGTGGACATAGGCATTACAATCAAAAAGTCGAACCACTTTAAAAATTATCTGTGTCATTTTCATTATTGTTCGTTGTTCATTTGCTGGTTATCCGTAATCACACTCACATCTGTTCCGATTTCATCAATGTCAATCGGTTCACTCTGGTTGGTACGATTTTTTGTATCAACAGTATTGTTTTAAAATATTAATAAATTATTATTAAGTTATTATTAATTTGTTAGTATACTTGTCATAAAAGTATAACAAAGCATAT
>WYDK02056403.1:0-12694 GCA_009867345.2 Toxicodendron radicans | reverse complement strand
CTAACCCTCACAACTCTCAATCACGCTCTACGGTTTCCTAAGCCTACAAGGCAAGACAAACCAAGAAAATCGCTCACCGATACTCTAAGTATAATCTATCCTGTCTCATCCGATTACTCAAGTTCGATTGGGTAAAGACTATCATTGAATACCGACAAACATAACATGCAAACCCATTAACTGGTACGTAATTAATAAATACAATTCATGAACACGCAATATCAAATTAACCAATTATACGAAACATGCATCACACTTAAAAATGAAATTAAACACGAATAAAACTTTATTACTTAAAAGCAATATTCAACATTTAACAGATTCAAACTAACATGTATCGTACAATAAATTTTTACTCAACAATAATACTCAATGGATAACACGGTAATCAAATTCATACATCGACTAAATTAAAGTATCGAAATCGAACACGAAACGAAAACAAATATAGTAAAAAAGAAATACTACCGAATCTCCACTGATTGAACTCATC
The DNA here is from genome assembly GCA_009867345.2 of Toxicodendron radicans. Lineage (NCBI taxonomy): Eukaryota > Viridiplantae > Streptophyta > Magnoliopsida > Sapindales > Anacardiaceae > Toxicodendron > Toxicodendron radicans. Next base: position 12,201 of record WYDK02056403.1, on the reverse strand, counting down.
CAACTAGTCGAGAGCTGACGACGTGGGCCGTGGGTGTCAATCTCGGTCTCGCCTCTTCCATAACGGGCAACTGGGAACTTAGTCGCTCATCGGGATGTCGACGAGGGCTGAAATGATGCGAACGAGGCTACCCATGGTGGAGAGGCGATGATCGGCGTCGATATGGTGCGACAAGCGAAAGTAATTGACCAACAGAATGCTTGGAATACGAAATGTCACAACTCGCCAGAATACGTTAATTTTCCGGCGAGGCTTCCGGTCAACAGTCTCAGAAATGAGATTCGAGCACACCAATGGGTAGATCTGGACCTGGGGAGTCTAGATCTAATGCTAGGGAGCTGAGGGGTTGCCAAAATCTGCATGAAACCGAGAAGCCGCTGCGGCACGTGGGAACTCTGGTCGATGATCGAAAAATGTGGGATGATAGACCAAACTCCCAAGATGCTAAATATCTAGGCGGTGAGATGAGGAGGTGCCAAAAATGGTGCAGATCTGGACTGGAAGGTGAGGAGACGCGGCGGGGCGTGTGGGCGCGTGGAGGGCTGAATCAATGCGGGGTTGATGCTTGGAGGTCGAGGAGATGACGATCCAAGTTGGAGGAAGCTGAACGGTCGCCGGAGAAGCTGAAATCACGTCGAAAAATGCGATGGAAGTCCAAGAGATGAAGTGGTGTGGAGGAGATGTGTTGTCCGTCCAAGGAAAGATGATGGATGGTGGAGATTGGCTGAAAATTTGATGAAGGACTGTATGGGAAGGTGAAGGGTCGTGGAGGTGTATGGGAAGGTGAAGAGTCTTCTCCCAAATGGTGGTCTGTGCTCAAGGAAGGAGAAGCTACTGTTTGGAGAGAAAAAACTTCCTTATATAGAAAATGCGGCAAACATCAATTCAGCCCCTGCACCAAAGAAAATCGACAATATCACCCTTTGAAAACATGACAATTAACTCCCTATTTTGCATAAATAACACATTGACAATGAATCACAACCTAATATTAACTCACACATTTCCAAAAATCAATCAATACATGCAAAATTCACAAGAAAATATTAGGAAGTGATTAATATGAATTAATTCATAATTTTCTCTAATTGTCTCAATGTAAATTAAATTAATGAACAATTGGGTGAATTAATCATTTTAATTAAGTCATTATCATGACTCTAACAAGACCCAATACGATTTTCGGCCCATATAGTTTGTCCCCCATTCTCTAGGTTAAGGAATTCTTAGCTTAGAGAGTAGATCAATTTAGAAGCGTGCAGACTAAACTGATTAGTGCTTAGAGCCCATTAGGTCGAATGGACTGTTTTACTAATTCAACTACTTCAGGGCGATAAGCCTCGACCTACTTAGGAAGAATGACTTTTTTTTTTTTCGAATTTTGTTGTCTGTTTCGGTCTAACTTTTCTAAGTGGGAGCAATATTAATTGGAGATGTGATTTATCAAGTGATGGCATGAAGGATTTCTCGTCTGACTCGATGTAGGAGTACTAACTTGGGAGAAAAAGAACACTTAATCCTTCGTCTTGACAATAAGGCTTGGTCCTACAAAGCCGTGTGAGGTAAATTATGCCAAATGATAATTATATCAGAGTCTTATCTCATGCACTCGGCTCGTCCTTGTTAAACTAAATTAGGGAGATAGTCATTGGAGATAATTCATTTTACTGGAGTGGAATTCCAAGTGAGTCGATCTATCTGGACCGTTTTGGAGAGCACCATATGGTATTGGGGTCACATGTGTAAAAATGTTCTACTCAACTAGGTCCCATGAGACTGAAAGAAAGGTGTACTTTGAGTGGCTAACATTCAAGTTTGGTCAAGGGACACTGTGACTAAGTCGCATTGCCAATGCTGTGAAAAGGTGGACCTGACTTTGAGGAAAAAAATTCATAGTTCACTAGGCTCGGCATGACTAGGTAGAGTGGGAGCGAGAACATTATCTATTGACGAATTGTAATTTCCTAGTCCTTTGGTTTAATCGTACCGACTATATACAAAAATGGGTTAGAGGGTCGAAGAAGTGATGTCGTATAACGGGAAAGCGTCGAATAGTTTCCGTTGTTCGTGGTAGTCGCGTTTGCTAGACCGAAGCAAGTAATTGTTTGATCCGTGGGAGTGTTAGTGCTTTCACTTACACCTCGCTTCTAGGTCGACCTTGATAGACCGAGTACTAAAATAGAAAACTATTGTCATGCCCCCTCTCGGGTGGTCCTTACCCCACTAGATCCAAGAGCTCTGTGGGACTCGGATCTCGAAAAGAGTATGAGTTTTTTAGAAGCCTTTTTAGAAAACCCAAGAAAACTTTTCATTTCAAATGCAATATTCAAAGTTATAATACAAGTTCCAAATTCAAATACATCATCAGAGTCTTTTTAGATGTCAAGCAACCATGCTGTAGTGAAAGGATATGTGTTTGATATCCGACCTACTAAGTGGAGGATGCACGCTTGACTCTTGAACACTGACCTGGAGGGAAAAAATAAAAAAAAAAGTGAATTGGGAAGCCCAGTGAGTGAATAATACATTTAAAATATAGAAATCAAAATACTCAAATGCGGAAAATATGCTGAATGAAATCCCGACAACCAACCCCATCAAACTTCAACTTAGTCTCCTTGGGCTCTACTCTAACCCTCTAGTAGAAGCCTTAAGTGCAACAATCCGACTAGCCACGTACGTCACTCATCCACTCGTGAGAGATCCCCCAACGCTCTCAAGCATAGGTAGATACAACCCACACAACCACTCGTGGAAGATACCCCAACGCTCATAGGCATAGGTAGGTGCAACCCTTGGTACTGATATAAATATGTCTGGAGCTCAATAGACGTTTGTCCTATCCCGATGGGATGCTGTCACCATGCGGTAGTACGGACCTCCTCAATCACACTTTGCTAGTCGTCGCCCGTCGTGTTCAGATTCACCCCGATCTCACCAGCACATAATCACATATACAAAACATGCATATATATAACACATAAGATGGGCTTTGTAATAAACACACACATGCATCTTTTCATGAAAAATATCAATTTAGTCCCTCTGAGAAAAATCAGTAGGCCCTCTAAACTTTTTCATTTTTACAGTTTAGTCCCTTAACTTTTCTAGTCTTTCCATTGGCCCTCTTTAGTTTTTCGTTATCTCACTTAGGTGCCTCAACCTTTGGATTATCACACTAACACCCCTGTCTACTTGATAGGTTTCAAACCTTGCACTAACACCCCTTTTCCAGATTGTTCACTGCAAATCTCCCATTTTTCTCTCCCATTCACACCCATTTTCTACTCATTATCAAGCCCACAACATTATACAATACATAACACAAAATAACATTTCATTTACAACAATTTCCTAATTTTCATCATCTCCTCATACCCAACATCACACATTCTGAATTTAAGTTTCAAAACAGAATTTAATGCAAAGATTTATAGTATTTCACTCACCTTAAACGTTGATCTAGCTTAGTAACTCGGATCTTTGCTCTTCTCCACCTAAACCCTAACTCCAACCCAATTTTCAAAATTCTCAAATTAAAAGGTGAAGAGATGGATACAAAATGAAATTAAAGCAAGAATGGAGGTATGATCTTACCAATTACTTTGATCCTATACCAATTTCTTCAATTCTTCAATTCTCTCTTCACTTCGCTCTCTCTCTCTCTAAAATTCTCCCTTCCACGTACAAATGAAGTAGAATGGGAGAATTTTACAAACTTCATCCCTTTTTATAGTGGCTCGACAAATTACACAAAGCCCCCCACATTTTCCATTTCTCAAAGGCCCCCTTAAAATTCCAATTTTCTGCAATTTACGCCCCAAATACAAATAAATTAACTTTAAACAATTCACTTCGTGATACGGGGTGTCACAACTATCGAGTCAATTTTTTTTTTGTAATTTTGATGAGTTGGCCTGTTACACACATTGCTCCTGGATGAGGTTGCAGTCTGCAATCCATGACACGTAGATTGTGATAGGGCAGTTTTTCATAGGCGAAAAAATGAAAAATTTTCATTTTCCAAAGCGTTCCATGCAATTGACACCTGTCATTTTATGAAAAAGGCATTAAATGTGAGAACATCTACCAATAAAAACTCATTCTCTTCGTTTTCTTTTCTCGCATTGTTCTTCTTTTCGAAAGCTTGCATCCTTCAAAGTGACTTTCTTCTCTAAAAAAATGGGGTCTCCGATTTGCAAAGACTGTGGCGTTTCTTGAGTACTAAATTAAGGTAACACTTGGCTTTCTTTTGAATTAGCACTTTGTTATTGTATTTCCTTGAATTTTCGCTACTACCATAGGATCATCATTTAGCAAGGTTTACAAGTCTCTTTTTGGGTTTAGAGTTTTTTGGGTATTTCTAAGGAGAAATTTGAAGGTTTTTTTAAAGAATTGAGACTGAAAGGACTTTGGTGTGATTTCAAGTTGGAGTTTCCTGGAATTTGGTGGGTGTTGTAGGGAATTTTTAAGGTAATAGTATTTGATTTCTGAGGGAAATAGGATTTGAATTTTTGTTGGTATATAAATTTCTGGGTTCTTAGTTTTGGGATGAAAGAGAGTATAAGTACGCTCTATATCTTGAACCGGTCTGATTAGGGCGAGCGATTTCTTGTTAAAGAATCTTTTCAAACTGCTTCGTTCTGTTTAGGCTGAGCCGAAAAGTCTTTTTCCACGAATCGGCATTTGATTCTTGCCTCGCACCGTCTAACTCCAGTCCAGGAGCGTGCGTTTAATTGGTCCAACTCATCACTTACCTCGTACTACCTTCATCGAGTCGAGGAGTACACTTGGCTCAAACCACCAAGACTGACCGACATGTTTTGCATTGTAAATTGAGGTTTCTCAATTCATGCCTTCACTCGGTTTTCAAACCCCAAGTCGAGTGAAAATGATTCACTTCAAGGGTGTTGCTTAGGAATATCTGACTCGGTGTAGGGAGGTCGAGACAAGCATCGAAAGTTTTATAAGGATTGACAATAGAACTTCGGTCCAAGGAGAGTGGGATGGAGCATGTCAATGAATACGAAGATGCACCAACAATGGTTGTAATAATTGAAGGGGAGCTGGTCGGTAGCCAAGGAGTGGATATGGCAATCTTTCCTGATGAAGCTGCCCAACAAAGCCGAGCAGAGCCGTCTGAGCTCACTGAGCTGCAATCTGAAGGTGAGAAGTCTACTAGTGGGAGCTTTGGTGGTGACGAGCCTAGTCAACCAGGTTCTAGCATAATCACCTTTAACCCGCCTTCCATTTTGACCTCGGAAGACATATGGCACCTAAGGTATATGTACAAATTCCCAGAATCGATCCGTCTTTGAGTGCTGAAGGTGAATGAAAAAGGGTTGATTGGAATGTCCCTAGATGGGTGAGAATGTATGAGCAACCCTTTTATGACGGGTTGAGTTTATAGCTTCTGAGGCTCGTTCGTGAAGTGCTTCACCACTTCATGATTGCCCAATCACAGTTGATGCCAAATGGATAAAGGTTATTACTATCTCTAGAGCTGCTTAGTGTACGGTTTGGAGTGTCATTCGACCTAACTGAAGTTCTTTATTCGTATGCCTTGAGGGGACATGATAAAGAGAGAGGGCGCTCCCAAGTGAACTTGAGGAAAGACCGAGAGCATCTCGTTACTTTCCTGCAGTCGAGTGACAAAAAATGGAAGGATGTTTACTTTTATACCAAAGACAAGTCATTCTTCGGCCCAAGTAATGCTTGAGAAATTCCCTCGTATTGGAAAGCGACTAGTAAGTATTTAATCGTCATATTTTTCCATGTGTTAACTGAATCTCATTTACTTTTCTTGTGTAGATTTGGTATTTAACAAAGCTAGGCAAAGTGGTGATCGTCTCGACGTGCAAACGAAGAAGTTACTCGAGATTCCTTATGAGGAGCGTGACTGGAAGAGGTTATTGTCAGAGTCGAGTCTTAGGGGGAGTCACTTGTGGGCTGACGTTGAAGATACTAATCGAGGTACACCTTTTCCTCATTTGAAGCAAATATGACACTATTTGATGATTCGCTATGCTAACCATTTGTTATACGGAGTGAGTGCTTCACACCCTTTAACCGTAGACAAGTTGGAATTTACATAAGGCTTGATGAAAGAGGGGTTCAAGCTTTCTAATCCAAAAGAGGTGATTACGAAGAGTCGTGCCAAGCAAATAAAAAAGAAGAGGAAGAAGGCACCTGACATTGTTGTTGTTAAGCCGACTACTGCTGTGTTGGTCGACCCATTGGTTTCGAATCGAGGGCAACCGAGTGGAATTGTCTTTTCTCGGGCTATTGTGGATGAAGATGGGGAGACATTAACTATCACGATACCAACATCTATCTCCACGTACTCGGACACTCCCACCATGGGGGAGGTAGCAAACTCTTTTTTGTTTCCTAAGGACCAGCGTCGGCTTAATGAGCTGGGAAATCTTAGAGCGGCCAACTGGGGTGTGTCACGCGCCCTTTAGGTATGCTTTGCTTCTGACTTGATTTTTTTCCAAGTGTTTAGAGTCATCATAACTGTGTGTTTGTTGCACAGGCTCTCACAAGTAGCCTGTACCTAAGGCAATCAATCACTGCTCAAGAGAGGGGGATTCAAGACCTTGCCAATACTAATGCCGCTTTTAGGAAATAGGCTACTAAGGTTGCAAATTTGGCCGAGAAGGTGTGGAAAGAAAAAAATGATGAGATGAAGATTGTTTTGGATGCTAAGGAAGCTAAAACATGAGATGTTGAAGCCAAGTTGGAGGCTGAGAAGAAAGAAAATGCTGATTTGCTTAACCATCTTGAATCTATGGCTACCGAAGCGATGTTGAAGACTCGGGCTAACTTGATGATTAAGTATAAGGCTGGTTAGCATATCGATTATGATCCAGACGGCGATATTGACCTCTGCGTCAAATGGAAGCCGAGTTGGAAGGTCTGTCTGAAGAGGTCGAATGGGATGATGTCGACGATCAGGTATTTGATTTTGTTGAGGACGAGTCTCTATTTCAGCCTCCATCAAGGGAAGAGCCAGTGGTCCAGGTTTCCATAAGGGATGATCATCTAGTGGATCCTACTACTCAGCCTGATTTGTAGGTTTTGTTCCAAGTTTTTCCTATCTCTTTTGTTTGCCACGTGTGGCCTTCACTTTTTTACTTGCTTTGATAACTGTGGTGGACGCTATCTTTTTGTAGCCCGAGTGGCGCTTAATCATATATATGAAAACTCTGATTTATGTTGTTTTTTTTATTAGTGTAAGGGTGATTTGACCCTTATGATTCTGTAGGGTGTATGATGCGCATGTAGAGAAGATTGTCTGTTGAATATACCTTGATTTTATTATTTATTGCTTGAAAAATAACATAGGTTTCACCCTGGAGTGAAGACAACTCATAGTGAGTCGAGGGGAGTGGACATGCCTACTCTGCCACCCTCTAATATGATGAGGAAATACCTGATAAAATATTCTGCTAGAAGTAGTATCTCTTTAGGTGGGAAACATTCCAACTTTTGTTTATTTCTTGTCATTCGGATGGCTATAGTTTGTAGGCCTCGTGTCCAGACACTTTGGTGATTTTGTATGGGCCTTCCCACGTGGGGCCAAGCTTGCCTGCTCCCAACTCCTTTGTGTTTTGGAACACTCGGTGAAGTACCAAGTCTCCCTCTTTAAAGGCTCTTGTGCGAACATTCTTATTGTAATGCTTGGCCATCTTCTGTTGATAAGTAGCAATCCGGACTGATGCTTGATCTCGTAGTTCTTCGACGGTATCCAAGTTGTGTTGGAGTTGGAGTTTTTGTTCGTTGGTTTGTTCATCGAGCCATTGATGCCTGGCCGATGGGATACTGACTTCAGCTGGGATGATCGCTTATGATTCGTAGGCTAAGGAGAAATTAATCTCTCTAGTTGATGTATAAGACTATAAAACCCCGGGTAACTCGTCTGCCCATGCACCCTTAGCTTTCTAAAGGCGCTTCTTTAATGTTTGGATAATTGTCTTGTTTGATAACTCGACCTGGTCATTTGCTTATGGTAGCGAGGTGTTGAGAAGCTCAACTTGATCCTCCAAGTTTGACAAAAGTCTTGGAATCTCGAACTAATGAACTAGGATCTATTATCTGTGACGATCTCTTTTGGAAAGCCGAACCAACATATTACGTTCTTCCATATAAAGCTCTTCACTGCTTGATCTTGGACTTAGGCCAAAGCTTCAGATTCTATCCATTTGGTGAAGTAGTCGGTGACTGCAAGCATGTAAACTTGTTGGCCTAGGGTAGTTGGCAACTTCCTAACTATATCCATCCCCCACTTCATGAACAGCCAAGGGGTGAGGTTGGACTTAAGTCTCTTTGGTGGTAGATGAGATACTTTGGTGTGTCTTTGACAATTATTGCAGACACATACATACTTTATTGAGTTAGCACGCATAGTCGGCCAATATCTTTGGCGAGTACGAGACCGGCGATGAGTGCTTCATACTCAACTTCATTGTTGGTGGCCTTGAAGTCACACCAAATGGCTTATTGTAACACATTCCCATGAGGTGAGGTGAAGACGAGTCCTAAGCCACTTCCGTTCACGTTGGTCAACCCATCGACCGCGAGTGTCCACTTGGAAGAAACATCGTTCGTGAGGCATAATGACTTCTTCTCCACCTGAAATGAAGTGTTAGGTGTGAAGTCCACAATGAAGTCAGCTAACACTTAAGACTTGATGGTTGTGCGGGGTTGGAAGGAGACATCAAATTCGTTGAGTTCTACTGTCTAGTGTGTGAGTCTGCTCGAGAATTCTGGCTTGTAGAAAATCTTCTTAAGGGGGAAAATGGTGAAGACGACTATAGAGTGGCATTGGAACTATGGCTTTAGTTTCCGAAAGGCAGTTCTAAAGGCGAGTGCTAGTTTTTCAAGTTGACTGTAGCGTGTCTCTGCGTCAACCATTGATTTACTGACATACTAGACTGGAGATTGTCTTCCTTCTTCTTCTCGTACTAACACTGCTGATATAGCTTTCTTGGATACTGTTAGATAAGTATATAACCACTCCCCATCTCTAGATTTGGAGAGCAATGGTGGTGTTATAAAATATCTCTTCAACTGTTGAAGTGCTTCCTCACATTCCATAGTCCATTCAAATTTCTTCGATTTTCTTAGGGCGGCAAAGAAGATATGGCATTTGTTTTGCCGACCTTGAAATGAAGCGACTGAGTACGTCCACCTTTCCAGTAAGACGCTGAATGACCTTGATACATGTTAGAGAGGCAATGCCTAGGACGGCTTGTATTTGGCTTGGGTTGGCCTCGATGCCACGTTAAGTGACCATGTAACTGATGAACTTGCTTGAGGAGACACCAAACGAGCATTTGGTAGCAATTTTCTGAGGACCTCGAATGCTTGATTGAGGTGTTCAAGATATTGATCGGCCATTAAAGATTTCACCATCATGTTGTCTATGTATACCTCCATGGTGTCCCCCAACATTCCAACGAGCATCTTGTTCACGAGTCTCTGGTAGGTTACCCCGGTGTCCTTGAGACCGAATGTCATCACCTTACAACAGTATATCCCTATCTCTATAATGAAAGTCGCATTCTCTTGGTATTCATGATGTATGAGTATTTGATTATAGCCAAAGAAAGCATCCATGAAGCTTAGCAACTCATAGCCGGCGGTGGCGTCGACTAGCATGTCAATGTGAGGCAGAGGGAATGAGTCTTTGGGGCAGGATTTGTTCAGGTCCGTGAATTCGATGCACACTCTCTATTTTCTGTTTTTCTTGAGAACCACAACAACATTGGCGAGCCAGTTTGGGTAGTGCACCTCTCAAACTGAACTTATGCTTATCAATTTTTCTACCTCCTCATTGATGATTCAGTTTCTCTCAGGGGCGAACTTCATTCTTTTCTGTTTTATAAAAGCATAGTCTAGGTTCACATTGAGCTTGTGAACTATTGCATCGGGATTGATCCCGGTCATGTTGGCATGAGACCATGCAAAACAGTCATGATTCATCTTCAGGAACTCTACCAGTTTCTCTCGTATGGCTGGATCAAGTTGGGCCCCTACTTGCGTCTTCATGTTAGGGTACTCTGGGTGTATTTGCGCTTCATCTAATTCTTCCATTGCTAGATGATCCGCTTCTATCCTACAGACCGGGTGGGTCTATAATTGCTACAAAGTCAAGTGATCGATTTTGAAGGCATTCTAATAACAACTTTTGGCCACCATTTTGGTATTCTTTTATCACATTGACTCCTTATTTGGTAGGGAACCGGATTGTTTGAAGGAAGGTGAATAGAATTGCACAAATGTTGTATATCCATGGGTGGCCTAATATGACGTTGTATGGAGATGGGTTGTTGATGATCATAAAGTTGGTCTGGAGGTTCATCCCGCTTGTGTAAACAGGAAGGGTACTCTCTCCAATGGTGTACTGTTGTTGGGAGTTGAAACTGATAAGTACGGTTGGTCGTTTGTTGATGTTCGACTCGTCTATCCCTATCTCCTTCAAGGCGAAGAGGAATAGAATGTTGGTCGATGACCTTCCATTGACAAGAATTCTTTTGACTAGGATGTTTGCGATCTGAAGAGAGATAGCCAGGGTGTCATGGTGAGGGTTTACAAGAGTCATTGATTCACTGTCTATGAAGCTGATAGAAAAGTTGGTAGGTGTTTGTGGTGGTGATGGATAGCCGAGGTTATCTTGGTTGGTTTTTACTCGAGCATGTCTCTTGGCCGATGAGTAACTCACTCCACTTATTTTCGGCCCTTTAGAGATGACGTTACAAGTTCCATTAGGCACTGGCTATTTCGATGGTGGTGTTACTTGCCTGTCTCGATTGTCAAGGGAAGGTTTTCCCTTTTTCAGTGAATAGGTTACGAAGGTGTCCCCTCTTTAGCAGCTCTGTGACTTCAAGACGGAGAACTATGTAGTTAGTGGTGTTATGGCTATGATCGGAGTGGAATTCACACCACTTATAAGTATCTTTCTTAGCCCCGTGGTACTTAGGCTTGAGCATCCACCTAATCGAGTTCCCCATGTCTTTCATTACCGCCACTACTTCCATTAGGGTTATCGACAAGTTGTAATAAGGCATTCTGAAGCGTGAAAGTGGTTCTACTGCCTTCTGGTCAAGTCGATTCAAGGATCGAACTGGAGTGCTTCGGTGATCTCGGCTTGGCCTACTTCTGTTGAGAGTATGATAAGGTTCATATGTGTGATACTCACGTTGCTCGGATCGTCTGGGTCGAAGGTCATCATTGGTAGGCTGTTTCAACCTATGAGCTTTGTCTTCTTCCCATCTGATTTTCGTCCACGCTCGGGACATGACATCATCCAAAATTCTGCAATTGAACTTGGTGAGTTCCTTATATAGCTCTCTATGTGGTAGGAGACCTTTCCTGAAAGCGTCAACAATAGTCTCTTGATAGCAGTTAGGTATCAATACCTTCTCTCGGTTGAAACATTCGAGGTATCCCTTCAATGGTTCTCCTTACTTCCGGCGCACTCAGTACATGTCACCTGACAATTTCTCTAATTTTTTTGAACTGGTAAAGTGCTCAACGAATGTGTCTATGAGTTGAGTGAATGAGGAGATTGAATTGTTGGTTAGATTTGTGTACCATTGTAGGGTAGGTCCCGTAAGGTTGGAGCCAAAGCTCTTACACATGCAAGCATCTCAGAGATCCTAGGGTATGGCAGCGACAAACATCCTCTGTTTGTAGGATACTATATGGTCGTCGGGGTCGGTGGTACCATCATAAGGCTTTATATTTGGAAGCTAAATTTTTTTGGCATCTCAACAAGGGCAATGTCATCAATGAAAGGTGAATTGGAACTCTTAAGCCCGCTATTTTTAAGTGGGATGGGTGCTCCGGGGATACGTTGGATCATGGCTTCCATCTCAGATATTTTCTTGGAAAAGATCTGCTCTAGGGGTGAAGTGATGAGAGTGCTCAGGTTAGGGTGAAGGTTGTGATTCGTAGAAGGGTTACCACTCGAGTTAAAAAGTGCAACCGAGGGATGGCTAGGGTTATAGGGTGTGGTCGACTCAAATGGGGTGACTCGGTTGGAGGGTCCATCTAACGTGTTTTGTTGATGTGTTTGTAGGAAAATTGTGACACCCCGTGTCACGGAGTAATTGTTTGAAGTTTATTTAATTGCTTTTGGGGTGTAAACTACAGGAAATGGAAAGCATGGGGGCTTAATGGTTATTTTCTGGGATT
>WYDK02056393.1:0-12694 GCA_009867345.2 Toxicodendron radicans | reverse complement strand
CCTTTTATCGTTCTTTTGCCCCCTCTTTTTTTTTTTTTTTTTTTTGACCCCCCTTTCTTCCCCCGGCTACCCGGGACGAGACTTCCCCCCCCCCCCCCCCCCCCCCCCCGCCAACTTTGACACTTCTCGCCTCTCACGCTTTAGTGCGCTTCCCAAGAGTCAATGAAAGGTGCCGCATCTTGTCTATCTTTCCAACCTGGTAGAATTCAGATTCTATCAGGAGTCCACTAAATTCACACTCGCCTACATCTCTCTACCCCGCAAAATGAGAAATTAGTTACTAGCTCGACTTTTATCCCTTTTGTTTTCAAATGCTTGTCCATGACTAACTCGCAATTTGTGTTTGTAGGGTTGAAGGTTACAATCAGGCCTGCCAATTATGAATACAGTCTGGCCAAAAAGAAAGGTGAGGGTTCGACTTAGGCGCTCAAGGTCGAGCCTACCCCCACGCCAACTGTTCCTGAGGCTTTTTCGACCTTTCCCATGGTTCTTGTGACCCTTGCTGCCCCTTCGTCTACAGGTGTCGCTCTGACGACCCTTGCCACCAAAGGGCGGTTGGAGCGAAAGGGCCAGTGGGCGAGCATTAAAGCTCTCCTAGTTCAAAGAGGGTGACGAAGGGGTCCGCCGTAGGGCCAAAGAAAAAGATTGTTGCTGAATGGCTTTCTAGCTCTAAGGGTCAGAGCTCGAAATCCCCGAAAGTTAAAGGGAAAAAAACAGGGGTGGGCACTTCTACCCCTTCTTTAAAAAATGCTGGTGAAACGGAGTTGAATGTACGCATCAACTCTCTTCCTGAAAAGGTAGCCTCTGGGGCGATGTTAACAAAAGAGTCGATCAGCGACAAACTTTTCCAGGACTTCAGGAATCTGTCCATTCACAACCAGCTCTATAACACGGCCAGGGTGATGAGCAAGGTAAAAAAGGAAACTGATCGACTCATTAACGTTTAGCTTTCGCATTGCTTTTCTTATGATTCATTGTTCTCCAGGCATACTGCATGGTTTCCCACCTTTATCAAGAGCACTATGAAACTCTGGAGGAGCCTAGCACAACTATCAAGGCCGCCTTCAATACCAAACACAAAGCTTGGGAGAAAGTCCACCAACTAACTAAACAAATAAATGATTTGAAGGCTGAGCTGGTGGCTTCCCAAAAATCTAGCGAGGAAGCGAAGAAAGAATTTGAGGACAAGCTCACAGCTTCAAAGGTTGTAAAGAATAAAGATGTCGTCGAGAGGGACGTCCTCGGCGTCAAAATGGGGAAACTCGGGGTTGCGAACGAGAAATTTGTGGCGGACTTGAAAAAATCTAAATCCTACGCGCTCTATCTTGACAAAAAATTGTATGACCAATCTCACAACCTATTTAACATTACAGAGTCGTATGGCGAAAAGAAAGCCAAATTGGTCCGCCTCAGAGCCACTGTTAAGAAGGCCAAAAGAAGGTACGGTGTCGACCTCTGGGAGACGTCGTTAAATCTCGTAACTATGATGTTCAGAGCAAACCCTGACAGAGATTTCTTCTTTCTGCCCAAACAATATCAAATTGAGATAGATCGACTTCGATGCGAAGCTTCTGGAGGTACCTTTGTGTACCCGGAGGATAATGAGCCCGAACCTAATGAGGCAGGAGCTGATGAGCCTGAAGCTAAAGAGCTCAACTCTAGGAGCAGTGAATCAGGGGAAGATGCAGACGATGACCTCAAAGATGAGCCAGCTGATAATCTGGTAGACTCTCATGCCCCTCTTCAGTCCGCTCAAATCGATGAGGGCGCCATTCCTCCTACTGAATAATTTATTTTTGTATTTTATTTTTATTTCCCTTTTATATGTAATTGCTCACTTTCTACGAGCTTATTTCTTTGCAATGAAATCGGACCTCACATTTAAACGAGTTATTACTCTTGAGCTTTTGTTTCTTTGATATTGTTTGAATTGTTGTGTTTCTTTGAAGTCGATGTGTTTTACCTTTTGGATTTACTTTGAGATTTTTCCCAAAATTTTCCAAGTGATGAAAGGGATCTTGTACTTGTGACGATGTTGAGTTTGCATTTAAACACTCTTCAAGTCTTGGTCGTGGAAGTCTTATTTGGTCCCTTCTTGGCGTGTTTATCTCGTTTAAGTCTCGAGGTACAGATCGCCGGATTTCGGGCTACTTGCCCATGAGGTTGTCTTTGGCGTTGTTAACATCGGATTATTCATAATAGAGCTCGTCTTATGGCGCGGTTAGTACCATTTCGCCAATCGAGCTATAGCTTTAAATGTTTTACACGAATTACCATGACAAGCACAAAATTTTCGACTGAATAACCTTGTTTATTGATAAAAGAGGGCGGACTTCGCCCAATTACAATGAGAAAATAAAAGAAAATAAAAATAAAACTCAAAAACTAAGTTAGGCCGCGATTACTGATAGTACTTCCTCACGTGCTCAACATTCCAAGCTCGCAGTACTGCCGTTCCGTTTAGATATTCCAAATGAAAAGTTCCCGGCTTTATTTTTTCAGCAATTCTGAACGGGCCTTCACATTTTGGGCCGAGCACCCCACAACTTGACTCCTTTGCAGCTGGGACAACTCTTCTAAGCACTAGATCCCCCTTCTCAAACTCCTGATTTCTAACTTTGGAGTTAAAATATCGCTTAGGTCATTCTGGTAAGAGGCGAGCCTTATTTGCGACTTTGCCTGATGCTCATTTATCAAATTGAGTCTTAGCCTTAGTAGGGAATCATTAATGTCTTCGTTGAACATCTCCCTTCTGAAAGTTTTTACCCCTACTTCGATCGGGGCCATTGCTTCACAACCATATGCAAGCAAGAGCGGGGTCTCTCCAGTTGAGGTTCTGGATGTGGTTTTATAAGACCACAACACTTCAAGTAGGTCATCTGCCTATCTTCCCTTCAAAGTGTCGACCTTCTTCTTTAGGGTGTGCTTAATCACTTTGTTCACGGCTTGACCTGCCTATTTGCTTGAGGTCAATAAACGGCCGAGAAACTCTTTTTAATGTCTAACCCTTCACAAAAGGAAATGAACTCCCCACTGTCGAACTGTTTCCCATTGTTCGTTATTATAGTGTGGGGGAGCCCGAATCTGCATATGATATTCTTGTAGACGAAGTCTTTTACTCTACTCGACATCATTGTGGCAAGCGGTTCGGCTTCTACCCATTTTGTGAAGTAATCAACTGCCACCACAAGAAATTGAACCCCGTCATTTCCTTGGGGTAGCGGGCCTACCAGGTCGATTCCCCAGACCGCAAAAGGCCACATATTGGTTAGTGTGTAAGCTCTTGTGGTGGCGCCTGTTGAATATCTGAAAACCTTCGGCACCTATCACACTTGCGGACAAAATCCGTCGTATCTTTATACACAGTTGACTAGTAGTAACCTTGGCGTAGCACTTAGGCAAGAGCTCGCCTTCTAGAGTGGTTCCCGTATATCCCTTCATGAATCTCCCTAAGGATATAGTCTGCATCTTCTCTTTCAACACACTTTAGAAGTAGGGTGTCATATCCTCGTTTATACAGCTAACCATTAATAAGCACATAGAAGGCTGATTTTGCCAGTAGGGTGAACACCTCATTCTTATCTTCGGGCACCACACCATCCTCTAGGTACGCCTTAATTTGATCCATCCAACTGTATCAGCGGACTATCTCCATTACCCCCTCGGTCGGGCTAATACTTGACCTTGGAAGAATTCTCACTGGTATTGATTCTGCAATCTCATATTTTATTGAGGAGGCTAGGCGGGCTAAAGTGTCGACCACTAAATTCTGTCCCTCGAAATCTGTAGAAGTTTATAACTCTTGAAGGGTTCTAGCTCGAACTTCATCCTCTACAAATAGACGGTCATTCTCTATTCTTTAGCCTGATATTTTCCCGTTACTTGATTTACTACGAGCTGAGAGTCACTTAGAATTATGAGTGACTCAGCACCCATCTCTTTTGCCAGCTCGATACTTGCTAGAAGGGCCTCATACTCCGCCTCATTGTTGGATGTAGCAAACTGAAAACTAACAACAACCCGACACTTTGCTCATTTGGGGCTTTCCAAAAACAAACCGGCTCCAGCCCCGCTTTCATTTGAAGAACCATCTATATACAATTTCTACTACCAGTTTGACTCCACCTCAACTATCTTTGAAGCGATGATTTATTTGTTGTTTTGCTCTACTGGTATCATTTCCTCCCCTGGCTGGTAGGAAAACTCTGAAATAAAATCCGTGAAAGTATGTCCTTTGATTGCCGCTCTCGGTAAATACTTAATATCGTCCTGGCTCAATTTCAACGACCATTAAATCAATCTGCTCGACGATTCGGGCTTTTGGAGTACTTTTCTCAACGAAAAATTTGTCAGAACATGGATAGTGTGCACCTGGAAATAAGGTCGCAACTTCTTTGATGCCGTTATCAAAGCTAAAACCAGATTCTCCATTTCTAGATATCTTGTTTCTGCATCAACCAATCTTCGACTCACATAATAAATAGGCCAGTGAATCCTTGTCTCTTCTCTTATTAGTGCTGACTGACGGCAAAGAATGACACCGCTAGGTACAGGTGGAGGGGCTTGCCAAAAATAAGCTTCGACAACAGAGGAGGCTGACCGAGGTGCTTCTTCAACTCTTGGAATGCTTCATCGCACTCCTTGGTCCATTAAAATTTCTTTTTCCCTTTCAGCACTTCAAAAAATGGCAAACACCTATCTGTTGCCTTGGAAACAAATTTACTAAGGGCGGCCACTCGCCCCGTCAAACTTTGAACTTGCTTGACCTTTGTCGGGCTTTTCATATTTATTAATGCTTGGATCTTGCCAGGGTTAGCCTCAACACCCCGCTGATTTACCATGAAGCCCAAAAATTTTCCCGAACTCACACCGAATACGCATTTTAATAGGTTTAGGGTCATCCGATATTTTCTAAGGACCTCGAACATTTCTCCCAAGTGGCCGATGTGGTCTGTTGGTTCTTTTGACTTCACCAACATGTCATCGACATAAACTTCCATGGTTTTGCCAATCTGTTCGGTGAACATCATGTTGACCAACTGCTGATAGGTGGGCCCTGCATTCTTAAGCCCAAAGGACATTACCTTGTAGCAGTAGAGGTCGCGGTCAGTAATGAACAAGGTATTTTCCTCGTCGGGCTGATACATGGGGATCTAATTGTATCCCGAGTATGCATGCATGAACTTAGTAATGCATGTCCGACTGTTGCATCAACGAGCTGATCGATTCTAGGAAGTGGGAAGTTGTCTTTTGGGCAGACCTTGTTTAAATTGGTGAAGTCGACACAAGTCCGCCACTTACCATTCGACCTTTTCACTAACACCGGATTGGCGAGCCAAGTCGAATATCTCACTTCTTTGATGAAGTCGATGTTTAACAACTTATCGACCTCATCCTTTAGTGCCCGCGATCTCTCCGCATCCATCAACCTATTTTTCTGCCTGATTGGCCTTGCCGCAGGGTCGATGTTTAATCTATGACATATCACATAGGGGTGAATCCCCACCATGTCTGCATGTACCCAGGCGAACACATCTAGATTCTTTTCGAGGAACCTGACCAATCTGTTTGTTTGTTCCTCACTAATCCTACTCCTGATTTTCAATACTCTTGTGGGATCTTCCTCATTAACCGGGATATCCCATAGCTCTTCAGTGGGACCTGCTAAGGGGTCTTCCTTGTGAAGATGAGGATCAACTGTATCCTTAAGTGGCCCGATGCTCGGATTCTGCGAGCGGGCTTCTACAATCACCATTTTTTTTAATCTGGAGCCATCTAGTGGCCGCAACCATAGCAGCGTTGTAACAATTCTTAGCATTATCTGTCAAGCTCTTTAGGATCCCGATCCCGTTACCAGTTGAGAATTTGATGGCTCGGCAGCGGACTGAATCCACCACTTCGAAATCGTCCAAGAATTACCTGCCAAAATTCCATTATAAGTTATCGGGCAATCGACCATAATGAACTCCTGCATTTTTGTTTTTACGCGATCTCCTTCCCCAATAGTCACGCAGAGGTCGAATGTCCCCTTTGGGAGTATGCTATCTCGTGTAAACCACAAAGGGGTATTAAGCATGGCTTTAAATGCCGCTCTGTGAACCTCATTTAGAGGAATGCTTCCAAGAATAGAACATTCACCGTGCTCCCATTATCTATCATCAATCTGAACACTTGATTGTTTCCGATCATAGTTATCACCACTATCGCATCACGAGTATACTTAGGGTACCCTTCTCACTCTTCCTTGGTGAACCCTATCACCTCGTTGTAGACCATTGGCCTTTTTTGCGGCCTTGTTCCTACCACCATTACTTTGGAGATGGAACCATTTCTTGCTTCTCGAGCATCTCTCTCCCTAGCGTGTATAGAGTTGCCAATTGAGCTCAGGCCTCCATAGATCATGCGGACACTGTACCCGCCAAGAGGCAGGGTGGTAGGCTCTTTGGCCGTTCATTTTCAGTCGACTTCTCTATTGCCTCTACAACCTTCTCTTCCTTCTTTACAAAATCTTTCAAGTGCCCCCTCCTTATCAACTCCTCAATTGCATCTTTTAAATTTCGGCACTCAAATTGATTCTTCGGGAGTATTGGGGACCTTAGTCTGCTTGCTCTAAAACCTCCTTAGATATGAAGTCAGAGATTCGCTCTTCTCTTAACGAATGTTGCTCAAGAAACTGAGCGGCATTGAAAATTACAACCATGCCTGAAACTCCTGTAAATAAAGAGAAGTAAAGTGCTGCCAAGAAGTAATAGAGCCCGCAGCTAGTCTCTTATGCAACTTTTTGGCCTCTCTTACTAAATTCACTGCAAAACAACGGCACTTAGCCAAATCAAAGACCTGGTGCAATTCAATAAAGTCGTTAAATGCATCCAAATGCTCCTTTGGCTCTCCTCTCTCGTCATACTTCATTTCAAGCGCTTTGAATCCTAAGGAAAGCGGTGCTTGACTGATCTCCACGGAGAATGGCAAGCTAACAATTGATTTTGCCCAATTCACATTCTCCTGTCAGGCTTTTAGATCATCCAAAATTCTTTGTACCTGCTCGATTTCAATTGCCTAGGGATTAAGATTCTGAGCCATGTTGGCTCTCTACTTGACCAGGCGACTTCTAAGATCGAATGTCTAAACTAGCGGACTTTGCGTCAACTCAATGACCTGTTGGCTGGGGTAGTAAGTACTATCGTACGTGCTACCATGCCCTTGGTACCGGTTAGAACCAGTACCCCAAGAGTTGAGGTTTTTGCCCGACGAGCGAGCCTGCCCCTAGCGTGGGTTAAAACCTGCACATGTATTATCTCCTTCTCGTTGCTTGGAGCGAGCGTTCATGGGTGGATCATTCTCGCCAATGACTCGTTTTCCAGGTCACCTTCTCGGTTTGTTGGAGTGGCGAGGTACCTTGCTCTTGGTGACGCGAGCAGGGGCTCGCTGTGACCTCTTAGGCGTGGACGATCCTAAATGGTCAGTCTGCTGTTGGCTCTGCCCTATCGAGGTTGGCTCAGTGACAACTGGCCTATCGAGCTCTTCCTCCTACACCCTTTTCATCCCCGCCATGTCCTATTGCATAACCTGCACGACATTGGTTAGAGATTTAATCATATCTACCAGCTTACCATGTTCTGGGTTGGATGGTCCAGCCCTAGGGGTCTTGATGATTGGTGGCAAATGGCTGTCGCCTTCTTGCTGGGCAGGATTCGCACTTTCACGCTCCTGCTTCGGGTGTCTGGATGTTCTTGTATGGGTCATGTTTGCTAATTCGTCGGCTTGAATGGGTAATATTGCTGTTGGAGATTTGCCCCTCCTTCTAGCGTCAAAATGTTGATGTAGAAATTCGCACCAACTAAAGAGATCCGGTTGACCTTGATCGAAACTGGAACCGGAACTGATGTGTGCGTGGCCTAATATGTCCAGCAATGAGATATAAACAATGCAAAAATATTAAGAACAAGATAATTTTTAAAGTGGTTCAGCCTCTAAAATGAGAGTCCACGTCCACTATTGCTATTATTGATGAAATTTTGTAACCCCTTTTCAATAGAAAGTGGGGGTATTTATACGTTTCAATTTACATTGTGTATGAAAAGTGCGCCCAATCAGGGATTACAATTTAAAAAGGAAAGAAATCCCTAAGCTCTAGGGATTAGGTGATCAACTTAGAATTCAAATATGTCCTTATCCCGACTTCTGAGGGATAAGACTTATCATGTCAACTAACTGTCATCTTGGCGAGCTCATTTGTTCTGGCGACCTGGAACCTCTTGTCGACCCTCATATGACTGAATCGAGCCCTCTATTTGTCGAGCTCTTATGGGTGATCACTCGGTGTCGGGCAACTTCTGGGTAAGTTCGTCATTGACCATTTTAACTTCCTGACAACTGTCTGGCTTAGGCGGACTCTACGTAAAACACCCCGCACAACAATAATTAAACTAAATTCATGTAACCACAAAATCACATAATAAATTACGCCTTGTTCGTTTATAAATTTTGCATTTTTTTTTTGCATAGTAAATCATGAAAAACATGCTCGACTGCTAGTTTGTCAAAGTTCAAAAAAGAGAGACAAAGACAGAGAAAAGGCCTGCTGGGAGAGAGAAACATGGGCCTCGTATTTTATATGAAAATTTAAAATTTTGATTAAACAAATATATATCCTCTTTCTTCTTTTACATTTTTTCTCTTCTTCCTATAAACAAAAAATTTTATTTTAATCAAAGATATTTAGGACAAAATTGTAATGAGAATAAAAAATTGATATAGGTGATAAATTTTGAAGGATTTTATCACAACGCATTTTCTATCATTTTCAATACTTTCAAGAATCCAAAGAACTGATTCACAAAATTCATAAAAACAACACAACTTAATCATTGTCCACCCAAATAGAGCTAATTAATTTACTTTTTTGACTTTTCATTCAAAACTAACCAGTATTATTTCTTCTTTGGTTCTACCAAATTAAACCTAAAGTTAAAAACATATTATTTATCATCTTTAACTTTTATTTTAATATTATTATTACTGTCATTTTTCCATCAAACCGACAATAAAATCGTTTTCCATATTCTAACTAGTAGCTTTCTTCTCACACAACTTGGGTTGTGCAAAATCAGATATCCAATCAGGTTTTGCATTTTTTTGATCCGATCCGAATCCGAATCTGAATCCGGATTTTGTTTGATCCAATTTTGATCCGATTCGAATCTTCGGATCAAATAAATTGGATATCCGGTTTTTATCTGAATTTACATAAAAATATCAATTTGCCCTCTAAATTTCTGCACTATTCTTTAATACCCTCTGCCACATCAACATTTTATTACATTTTGAACCCCAAAAGTTGTCATTGTATTTCAGAACATTCCACATAGTTTACCACTTTTCACCTAGGACCCCGAAATAACTTCTTAAAACTTGTAGTTATGGACAAAACCGGATCGGATCTAGATATCCGGTTTCTTTGCAGAGCCGATTAGAAAATCTAGATCATCCAAAATTGATATTCGAATCTGATTCGAATTTCTAAATATCTGGTTTTTTCAGATCATATTGGATTTTTTTGCACACCCCTACACACAAGTACTTCTCAATGGCTTCTGCTAGTATTTCCACTTGCTTGGTGGTAACATGAGAAGCTAAATTGGAAAGCTCTTCTCAACATCATACTCTATCGTTGATCTTATAACACTCGATGCATAATCCTTCTCAATAATTTCAAAGTGAGCTCGATAAAGATAAAAGTCAAATACTATAAATCCTCATTCAATTGTTTCTGCTTCCTTCACACGCTTCTCTTCATCAATCTTTGTAAATATTTCCTTCATATAACAAGCCCCAAGAGTTCCTAAAAACCAAGATTAATATTAGTAGTTTTCACAATTTCTTTCCAAAGATTATAGGGTTGGATTTTTGTGTATATATTTAGAAATCCTTCAACGCTTGCTTCACAAAACTAGCTTTGAAACTGGAGCCCTCACCAAACCTTGCAAGCTTTAGAATTTGGGAAACCAAGGCTCTTGGACACACAGGTGACAATGAGAAAGCTTGAAATTCAAACCTATTGTGTGTATATATATTAATATTACTTGGTGGAAATCTGACCTTTAGAATTGTGCCTACACCACCATCACCTTCAATCACTTCTACTTTTTCGAAAGCATCTGGCAGCAATTGATACATAAGTCAGCCGAGCTCAAGGTTGCAATAGACATCCCACACGACACCAGTCGCTGCGACAACCACCGTATTCTGTGAGAGCTGGTTGCACATTTTGATGAGAATCGATTTTTTGATAGGGTAGTTCTAGGAAATGCGATTAAAACACCATTTCAAGTTTGGAATAAATTAAATGACCATGAAGTTTGAAACTCTTTACTAAATGATCATATTTACAAGATCGCTTAAGCGGTGTAGGCTTATCTATAAGCTTATCTCTTAAGCAATATGTTTAAATCGCTTCACGACACTACGTGTAGATTTTTAGGTCTACAATTTGGCACCCATCGTGGGGCCCTGACAATCATCCGTTACTATGACTTGCAACACGAGAGGATGGACGGAACATGTTCTACAAATGTCGTTGTTCAGATAGCAACTTCATCGATCATTCATACAATGTCTCCAGTACCACCGGTAGGCTGCTCTATGCTACCAGCTTAGCCGAGAGACAATAGAAGTCACCACCATCGATATTACTCTTGGGACACTGCTCTATTGACGAACCATTATCTAGCCTAGTTACAAAGAGATGTCGACACCGGGGGACAAACAAGCGTAGGTGCACGCCATTATCACCGATCATGCCATCCGGCTCTACCTAAGCGACGATAGTGCAACTCCAACTACAGAGTTGAAAGTTGATTCTCTGACTTTCTAAGCATCCTCGATGACATCTTCAAGCCAAGGAATGACTTCATGAAGGATCGATCCTAAACAGTCGAGTTGGCTCTACTCTACATGGTACAACTCTACCTAAAGCTCAAGATTAAAACATGACTAAAGCGTCAACGCTCCACTGGGCCTCACTTGGCTCATCCATGAGAAGTCACCATTCGGCCTCGCTCGGCTCATCCAAAAAGAGCCGACATTCATCCTTGCTTGGCTCATCCATGAGGAATCGCCACTTGACCTGGCTCGGCTCATCCAAAAGGAGTCGTCATTCGGCCTTGCTTGGTTAAATCATGGCCTCACTCAGACGCCTACGCTCAGCCTATCATACCGTTTGGCTCGGCCCTACGTTAACCACTTGGGTCGGCCATGAACTCACTTATTACATCTAACCAAAATGTCAAGCTCAAAGAGATCTTTCCATTGATATCTTACGGGCCTTGTAACTCCTCCCGGATAAAAAGTTATAGATGTTTCAAGTTGACATACTCACTCGGCTACCCTATGGCATCACTCAGACGCCTCACCTCGGCTCTACCTTCCCCACTCAGCTCAGCCAAGGACTCAGAACATTTGCCCAAAATTTCAAGCTCGAAGAGATATTTCCATTGATATCTTACAGGCCTCGTAACGCCTCCCAGATAAAGTTATAGATGTTTCAAGTTGACATGTTCACTCGACTACCCCATGACATAGCTTGGTCGTAACCGCTAAGCCCAGCCTTGCCCGCTCGGCTCAGCCATGGACTCAATCATACCATGTGACAAAAATGTCGAGATAAAAGAGAGATTTCCATTGATATCTTACGGGACTCATAACTCTTCCTGGATAAAAAGTTATAGATGTTTCAAGTTGACATGTTCACTTGGCTACCCCATTGCATCGCTCGGCCGTAATATCTTGGCCCGGAATTCCCCACTCGGCTTGGCCATGGACTCACTCGGACCATGTAACAAAAATTTCAAGATCGAAGAGAGATTTCCATTGATATCTTACAGGCCTCGTAACTTTTCCCGGATAAAAGGTTATAAATGTTTCAAGTTGACATACTCACTTGGCTACCTCATGGCATCAATCGGTCATAACCGCTCGGCCCGGCCTTCCCAGCTCGGCTCTGCCATAGACTCAGAACATTTTTACCAAAATGTCAAGTTCGAAGAGATCTTTCCATTGATATCTTACGGGCCTCATAACTCCTTCCGAATAAAAAGCTATAGATGTTTCAAGTTGACATGCTCACTCAGCTAACCCATGACATCGCTCGGTCCAACCTTCCCCTCTCAGCTCGTCCATGGACTCACTCAGAACATGTGACAAAAATTTCAAGAGAAAAGATATCTTTCCATTGATATCTCACGGGACTCGTAAATCCTCTTGGATAAAAAGTCATAGATGTTTCAAGTTGACATGCTTACTCGGCTACCCCATTGCATCGCTCGGCCATAATCGCTCGGACCAACCTTCCCCGCTCAGCTTGGCCACGGTCTCACTCATACCAGGTGACCAAAATGTAAAGCTCGAAGCGAGCCTTTAATTGATATCTTACGGGTATCTTAACTTCTCCCGGATCAAAAGTTATAGATGTTTCAAGGTGACATGCTCACTCGGCTCATCCAAGAGGATTCACCACTCCGTCTGACTTGGCTCATCAAAGAGGAGTCGTCATTCGACCTCGCTCGGCTCATCCACCTCGCTCAATGATAAGTCTTAATTTGTATCGTTTTGTGCTTAAGTTTATTCGGATTCTCGAGTGCTTTCAAATTGGTTTTGATCCTGATTACTACTAAATTGTGTTTATTTCATATTTCAG
>WYDK02056365.1:0-12700 GCA_009867345.2 Toxicodendron radicans | reverse complement strand
ATGGTGATAAATCGAAATACGGATGAGATTATGAAGAGTGGAATTGGGTTAATGAGTTGATTTAAGAGACGGACCGGTTTAGTTGGCCAAAGTGGGCTGGCCACCCTAAACAAGATTGAATTGGGAGTGAGTTAGGTATGAACGGCATTAATTATGAGTGAAGTAACCAACAAGTGAGGATTCCACTTAAGCTGAGTGTGCTAGGTGATCCTTGGAGTGCAAACTTGTTGAGTACTTCGCGGGATAGAGCGGATGAGTGATGAGCCACAAGAGATGACTTTAGCTATGCCCAAGTTTGCTGGGTGAGTCTTAGAGCATTTGATTGATATGACAAGTAAATTGGGTGTTGTTTATAAGGTCTCAACTCGGGGTATATGGTGGAGTCTGTGGACACGGAGATAGAAATATCCAGCGGGTGAGGCTGGAGAGGTGTTTGAGTAACCAGCGGGTGAGGCTAGAGTAGTGTCTGTGATATCCAGCGGGTGAGGCTAGAGAGATGTTTGTGATATCCAGCAGACGAGGCTGGAGAGATGTCTGAGTATCCAGTGGGTGAGGCTGGAGTAGTATTTGTGATATTCAGTGTGTGAGACTGGAGAGATAATTGTGCGGTGTTGACTGGTATGGTATTTGTGAATATACAATGGGTATAGTTGAGTGTTGAAATCTATGAGTCCAACTAGTATAGGTTAGGACAAAATTAAGGATATCCTATGGTCGCTGGTCGGGGACGGTATTAGGGATATTTGATGAATTTAGGATGATAAGATTGTGGACAACTAATGGTATCGATATCGGTAAGAGGGAGTTTTATGTCGGGAACGACTATTCATCTATGGTGATGATGGTGTTGCGTATTTAATGGAAAAATACGATGATCCAGGATAATAGAAAGGTGGTGCAAGAATGTGAATTAGGTTGTTTGGAATGAGTGATTATGAATCAAGGAAAATTATAAAGGAATGATCTAAGAAGTTCTTCATGCTGAGTGAGAGCTGTGAGTTATTTTCCGTTGTATTATGCTTTCCACTCACTGAGCTTTTTAGCTTACTGTTTTAGTGTTTTACCTCCAGGTTTGCATTCAAGGTAGCGAGGCGCAGGCGACACGCTTTCGGCGGGAGCTCAGACGCATGTTCATCAGCATATTGTTTGTACATGTAGTTGCACTCTCATACAGTTCTATGTAAATTGTTTTGTAATAAATACTATATTTTGAATTTATAAACGGTTTTCGAAAAATCTCACCCTCATTTTGGGAATCCGAGCCTCTCAGTCTACTTGGATCCGATGGGGTCAAGGTTACCTGGATTGGGGTGTGACAAGAATGCCCTATGCCTAGGCATGGTTTTTGGGGGTGTGTTTGTTACTTTTTGAAACCTGTTAAGTAGATAGGGGTGTAAATGTAATAATGTAAAGGTTGAGGGATCTTAGTGTAATAATGGAAAACTTTGGGGGGTTAATGGAAAGACTGGAAAAGTTGAGGGACTAATTTAATAATGGAAAAGTTGAGAGGGTAAAATGATATTTTCTAGAGAGGGACTAAATTGATATTTGTGAAAAACCAATGTTTTATGGAATTCTGATGAGTGTTCGGTATTCGGGTATAAGAGGGTTTGTATTTAAGAAGAAGTTAAATTGACCTCCTTGTATGAGTATTATTGATGATTGTTGTGGCTCACCAAGGGGAGACTTCGGCGAGGAGAATTTTTCGGATCTCGATCAAGGAAGACAAGTGTGGCAACAACTTCGATCAGGTGAGTGGATTATTTGGTTGCCTTAGAGACTTATATTCGGTTGTTAAGACACTTAGATAAATACTATTAAATATGAATGAATTTTTATGTATATATGGTACGAATATTCGGTATGCATGACTAGAATAGAGAAATGACTAAATTATGGCGTAATGGTGATAAATCGAAGTATGGATGAGATTATGAAGAGTGGCATTGGGTTAGTGATGTGATTTAAGAGACAAGTCGGTTTAGTTGGCCAAAGTGGACTGGCCACCTTGAACAAGACTCAATTGGGAGTGAATTGGGTATGAACGACATTGATTATGAGTGAAGCAACCAAAAGGTGAGGATTCCACTTAAGCTGAGTGCGTTGGGTGATCCTTGGGGTGCAAGCCTGTTGGGTACTCCGCGGGATAAAGCGAATGAGTGATGAGCCACAAGAGATGACTTCGTCTATGCCGGAGTTCGTTGGGTGAGCCTTAGAGCATTTGATTGATATGACATGTAAATTGGATGTTGCTTAGTGTCTCTACCCGGGGTGTAGGGTAGAGTATGTGAATACAGAGATAATGGTTCGTACGGAGAGGCTGGAGTAGTATTTGTGATATCCAGCGGGTGAGGTTGGAGAGACATTTGAGTGTCTAGCGGGTGAGGCTGGAGATATAGTGTGATATCCAGCGGGTGAGGCTGGAAAGATATTTGAGTATCCAGCTGGTGAGGTTAGAGAGATATTGTGATACCTATCAAGTGATGCTGCAGAGATATTTGAGTATCCAGCGGGTGAGGTTGGAGTAGTATTTATGGCATCCAGCGGAGAGGCTGGAGAGGTAATTGTAATTATCTAGCGGTGTTGGCTGCAGGGGTAATTGGGACTATCCAGCGGTGTTGGCTGGTGTGGTAATGGTGAGTATTCAGTGGATATAGATCGGCGTTGAAACTATGAGTCCAGCCAGTATAGGTTGGGACTAAAATAAGAATATCCGATGGGCGTTGGCCGGGGACAGTGTTATGGATATCTGATGAATATAGGGTGGTAAGAATTGTGGACACCTAATGGTGTCGATATCGGTGAGAGTGAGTTTCACGTCGGGAATGACTATTTCATCTGTGGAGATGAGAGTGTGCATATCTAATGGAAAAATATGAGGATACAGGATAATGGAAAGGTGATGCAAGAATGTGAATTATTTTGTTGGGAATGAATGATTATGAATCAAGGGAAATTATAAGGGAATTATTTAAGAGTTTCTTCATGTTGAGTGGGAGTTGTGAGTTATTTTCAGTTTGTATTATGTTTTCCACTCATTGAGCTTCTAGCTCACTGTTTTAGTGTTTTCCCTCCAGGTTTGCATTCAAGATTCACGAGGCGTATGCGGCACATTTTCAGCGGGTTTGCAAACGCATGTTCATCAGCATATTGTTTGTACATGGTAGTTGCACTCTGACATGGTTTTTATGTAAATTGCTTTGTAATAAATATATTTTTGAATTTATAAATGGTTTTCGAAAAATCTCACCCTCATTTTGGGAATCCGAGCCCTTCAGTCTACTTGGATCAGGTGGGGTTAGGACTACCCAGTGTGGGGTGTGACATCTGGGGTCTCAAGCGACCTGAGTGTCTACGATCTTAATTCTCACGAACATGCTCTTTTACGAACTGATGGCAGGCAGTGCGATGGGAGAACACAAACCGACCACTTGATCTTGTGAAGAACCCTTTTGGATTCGATTGAACGATCTTTGATTGTTTCGAGTGTTTCCGACTTCTCCGATCTGGCTATCATTTATGAGAAATCCCATAAACATTTAATGCGCATGAGGTGCATTTAATGTCGATCATAATTACGCAACATTCTTTGAGGCTCATTTAATTCACATGTTAAATTAATGATGTGTGTGCGATCACACGCTCACCAACTTAATAACCGTTATTCACTCTGATCACTAATGTGTGGCAACATCAAACAGCTCGGATTCAAGCGAACATCATTGCGACCGATTGCTTCAACGTAGAGGTCGCAGACAGCGAGGATTCGTTCACTATTTGAATATAAATCAAAGAGGGAAGGCAAATAGTCACTTTCTTCACATAAACGAAATTGTTGCCATTTTTTCTCTCAACCTTTAAACTTCATTTCTCTCCAATTTCCTTCGCTTTTCCCTTCTACCAAACATTACATTTGACGTTCTAGAAGGTGGTTAATCACTTGTTGAAGTTCTTATCTCGATCAGGTAATGTTTTCACCCATTTTCATACTGTTATCCTTTTGTTTCTTCATCTCTGGTTTGCCACGAAAATCGTGTTTTTGAGTGTGTTTCATCTGGTTTTTGTGTTAAAGGTGGTGTGTTTGAGATGGTGATGGGGTTTTGAGTTTAGGATGCATATATTTTTGGGGTTTTCTTTGAGTTCATCGTTTTCTCTGCGAGTGAACTCACATAGGGTTTTAGTGTTTTTTGTCATTTCAGCCATATCAGCGTGAGATACACGAACATGGAGTTCGTTGACATTTATGATTTCCTTTCGAGCTCGTCTTCGAGTGACTTTGACTCCGATTATATTTATCCTCGACCTTTCTCACCTCTTTTAGATGTTTTATCTTTGCAGACGATCTATCCGTCGAACCACCTCTACATCAGCAATCGAGGGAACCATGTTCGCAACGACCAACAAACACAATAGCCGATGAACAAGCCAGAGACATGAATACTAGAGACGACGTTGAGGTTCTCCTAGGGACTCCTTAGGTAGGACCCCCAGAACCGGGTTCATTCAACCTTACAGTGATATAGAGTTTCGAATTGGCAGAAATCTCCAAGAAGTACGCCATTCAAGTGCCGGTTTATAGGAGAGTGGAGTATTCGATAAGGGAATCGCCTGAGGGCATGACAAGGATCTCCGAACCGATATTTGAGGCCAGGGTGACCATGCCCCACCATCATTTTATAAGATAGGTATTGTTGTACTTTGGCGTGGCACCGCTCTAGCTCACCTCGAATGCCTATTGGACCATGGTCGGGGCATACATCGTGTGCCAGGAGAACAACTTTGGTGAGTTGACGGCTGTCGAGTTCGCCATCGCTTACTCAATTAAGAGGAGTAAGAAATATGGCTTCTTCTACCTTGGTCTTAAAAAGACGATAGGTGGTGGCATCGTTGGAGCGATCAGCAATGCGGGCAATTATATCTTAAAGTATTTCTTCTTCGAGTATGACGATCTCCGCCGTTTCATGTTGGAGCCACGTAACTGTAGTCCATACTTGTTAATTCTTTGCCTTCTTTTAATCTCGCGATCTAACGATTGTCTTGTTTGTTGCAGAGAATCAACCTGATTCATTTTGGATCCATGTAGATCGAACGAGGATCCAAAGGTTAATGGAACTATTCAAGGTGCAACGGTCTTGCGTCAACCTTCTTACTAATGAGTTGTTAAAAAAGCACAGCTTCATGCATATGAATGTTGATTACAAAGAGATGACTGTCGAGCCATGTAACTATCATCTTTGTTAAGTTGCTAGTTCGTATTCGTTATTGAATATGTGGCCAATCTTCCCATTCTTTATTGTTTGCAAAGGTCTATACCCTGCGAAGAGCTAGAAAGACCTCTCAAGCTACAGCCGTTTTAGTGCTACCGACAGTCTCAATGCCTAGAATTCAGATTTAAGAGCCAACTGATAGTCCTGAACCCTCAGCTCGTGCTACAGAGGTCGAAGAAACATCAGCTTGCCAAGAGCAACTCCACAATCAACCCTAGAGGTCACTGCTCCGGTAGTCCCTTTTCGTCTGCCCTGTGATGCGGTCCCGCCAACAACAACTATTGAAAGGGAGGTCACCCCGGAGTGACCTGTTGAAGATCGCTGCAAATAGCCCGTGACAGACCATGACAGTCATAGGCATTCATCTCATAAGAGAAAAAGGAAAGAGAGGTGGCATAGACGCTCTTCCCATTGTGTTCGAGATCTCAGCGTGTCTTCGTCGATCCCAACTGGCTATTCAAGGGGAAGCGAGCCTCATTTGACCCCGAAATCTGTTCGTAATGTGATCGCTCAGTTGCCAAAACACTTGCGTACTTTCACCTCCGTCATGTCGGATTACGTGTTGGAGTTACAATGGAGGGGGTGGATGAGTAACAATAATAGCGACCTACTGAATAAGGCGATTGGGGCTCAATATGAGGTATAAGCTTGCCTTTAACTTTTAAGTCTTAAAAAAACTTTTTTTATTGTTTGACTTTGTTCTTTCTATTCGTAGGCCACCTCACTTTTGACCGCATTGCTTAACAAGACTTGCTTCTCTTTGAACAATGAGGAGTGGATCGCCAAGCTTGAAGCGGACTTGTTGAGTATGTGGGTGGATAAGGTGATGCTTGAAAGGCAGTTCAATATTATGCAATCCAACTTTCATAAGGAGTTGAACACTTAGAAGAAGGATATTGAGGTTGCTTGGGCCGCTGTTGTGACCTCTGAGGTCAATCTTAGGCGGGAAAAGAACTTGCGGGAGAGAGTCCAGGTTGAAATCATGACCTTGCAAGAAAACACGGACAAGGCCGCCGAATAGTTTGAGGAGCAGTTGGCTGAGGATAACCAAGAAAGATACATTCATCACTTCTAGAATAAAACTTTCCCAAATTTTCTCTATCATTCAAGACATAACATTTGCATCCAAAAACATGAAAGTATGAGAGATTAGGTTTCTTACCCTTCCATAGCTCATAAGGAGTTTGTAGAGTACATTTTCTTAGATAGACTCTATTGGATATATGACAAGCAGTATTGATTGTTAGTGTAGGTACCCTAGAGCCAATCATATTGCATTTGTCTAATTGTAAAAAACCATGATTAATTTTATAATAAAAGACATTTTCTATAACTTACCCTATGTACATACGACTATATACATGATATATTTCCGTAAAATGGTTGAATCATGACAAGAGTATCAAGTGCTTAAAATCTTGATAGTGATGACTCCATGATTGAAAGTTGTACCACATGGATTAACAAGCATTTGAAACAAGTTTGAGATGAGTTTGTTTGAATCCTAGGGTTTTTAGAACTAGAAATTTAATTGATTAAATGGAAAAATAAAAAAGTTAATTGATTACCTTGAAAGCTCAATTGAGCTTGGAGATCTTCAATTCAAAGATTGAAGTAAAAGAGAATCCATAACCAAGAGAGAGAAAGGTACGGGCCAAAGAGAAGCAAAAAAGGGTCTTTCAACTTTTTGTAAAAATGACTTTCTATATATCATAATATTAACATATTTTCTTTATATAGTATTGCCCCGAAATTAATTAAAATTAAATAAGGGTAGCCCAATTCAATTTCATAATTCTTTTGAAGTTATTTATAATCCAAAATTAATTAGATTAACACTTAATCATATATAAACAATTTAACTCTTAAGTTGTACACGTTACAACTTAGCCGTTAAATAGTTTATATTTTTGCAATAATAACCCTTTGCCAAATGCATCTGGGCATAAAGAAAAATATTAATTATGAATTGGAATTACTCTTAATCTCAATTAACAATTTAACACTTAAATTGTTCATAATTACAATTATAACCCTCCATTGAATCTCATTCAATGATAATTGTAAAATGACTTTATTACCCTTGGTAGGTGCTAGCTTACTTTGGATAATCCATTCACTTTGGCTACTTCTCCCTCATACTTGGAATTACGTGTGATCTCTTAGGTTCACTGTAACCAAGTCGTAGGCCCAATACCGTAACACGTTATGGTATGTTTCGTCATAACTCTTTATGGCCGAAACTCTTACCAGTTATGGTCGACATCTAGCAATGCTCCATAACCCCTAAGTTACAATGAAGATATTCTACAAAGAACCCATTTATGATTTTACGTGCCATGTACCAAAATCCCTCCGTTGTCCAATCCTGATCGAGAAGGGGTTCATGGTTTTTCAAAACCCTTAGTTTAATCTTTACTCGTTATGTCAATCAATATAGTGGAACGTGTCATCATGAAACCACCTTTCATATGACATTTAATTATACTTTGATCAGAGGTTTACTGTTTCCATTGCTTATTGACATAAAACTGCGAACTCGAAAACACACTGTTTCGAGTCAACGGATCTCATCTTAACCATCACTTGTCCTCGCACATAAACCAACTTTTTGCACAAGACATGATTAGCCTCGTGCTTATACACCATATGAATCATATGCATCCTATGTCAAATTCAGCCGTGACGTCTCATGTCAATGGATTACCCGTACACTAGTATAATCCTACGATGTATCATTGACCACATTCTAAATGTCCATGTGATACATCATAATCGATCAAGTTCAACAAAGAGTTCCTAACTGTTCATTCATGCTAACGTCCTTATGATATAACTATTATAATCACCCGCACTAATATCATTTCATGATATTCAGTGGAGACGTTGAGCATGCCTGCTATGCAATGCTATTGCCCAATTAACATTGCTTACGTAGGGAACATTTTAATGATCTTAATCTTCTAAAGATTTGTATCATCCGGACACTTCACATGTTAAAGATTTATGTTTATCAATACATTAAATAATCAAAGCAGTAAGGAAACATGTGAAAAAAAACTATTCTTTTATTGATATGTCAAATATTTATTTACAAGACAAAGTGCCATAGAACCGACAACACGGTTGGTTCCTAGGACATACACTAACAAAACTCCCACTTGCACTAGAACCAATCCGAGTGGTATCTAATACCCATCTTCTCAAGATGTTGGTCAAGCTGGTTTTTCATCATCGCTTTAGTGAGTGGGTCAGCAACATTGTCCGCTGAAGGCACCTTTTGTACCAAAATTTCTCCAACTCCAACGAACTTTCTCAAAATGTGATACTTTCGCTGAATATGTTTAGACTTCTGGTGCTCCCTTGGTTCCTTGGCTTGTGCAATAGCCCCAGTATTGTCACAATACAGCGTTATCGGATAAACCATGTTAGGAACCACACCAAGTTTTGCTAAGAACTTGCGCATACATACAACCTCATTTGCTGCTTCTGAAGCGACAATATATTCAGCCTCAGTAGTGGAGTTAGCAGTCGTCGACTATTTGGAACTCTTCCAACTGACTGCTCCTCCATTACCAGTGAAAATGAAGCCAGATGTAAACTTTCTATCATCAACGTTTGACTGAAAGTCAGAGTTTGAGTATCCCTCAAACCTCAACTCTGAGGCTCCATAACTTAACACTAGATCCTAGTTCTTCTCAAGTACTTAAGGATCATTTTAACAACAGACCAATGCTTGTCCCCTGGATTGGACTGATATCTGCTTGCAACACTTACGACATATGCGATATCAGGCCTGGTACATAGCATGACATACATGAGACTACCTATAGCCAAACCGTAAGGTATCCCACGCATCCGCTGGCGCTTCTGATTAGTCATTGGACTCATATCCTTCGAAAGATTAATCACGTGACTACAGGGTAAGAAACCCCTTTTGGAGTCTTGCATGCAAAACCGTTTCAATATTTTCTCTATGTACATCCCTTGGGATAAGCCAATTAATCATTTTGCTCTATCTCTATAGATGTGAATTCCTAGGATATAGGTTGTTTATCCTAGGTTTTTCATGGAAAAAGTTATGGAAAATCGTAACTTTATCTCAGTCATCATGGTAACATCATTTCCCATTAACAGTATGTTATCTACATACAATATGAGAAATATTACTGTGTGATCCTTGGTCCATTTATACATGCAAGGTTCATCCGGATTCTTTAAGAAACCAAACGATTTGATTATCTCATCGAATCACAGATTCTAGCTTCTAGAAGCTTGCTTTAACCCATAAATGGATTGATGAAGCTTACACACTTTATGCCTCTCAGTAGTGGATACAAAACCTACAGGCTGCTGCATGTAGATATTTTCCTCAATAAACCCATTGAGGAAAGCCATTTTGACATCCATCTACCATATCTCATAATCATAGTGTGCAACTATGACTAGCAATATCCTAATGGACTTGACCTTAGCAACTGGCGAAAAGGTTTCCTCATAGTCCAACCTTTGTCTTTGAGTATAACCTTTTGCCACTAACCTTTCTGTATAGGTCTCTACTTGTCCATCTTTGCCAATCTTTCTCTTATAGACCCATTTACACCCAATGGGAACTATTCCCTCTGATGGATCAACAAGCGTCTAGACTTGATTGGCGTGCATGAATTGTATCTCAGAATTCATTGCCTCTAGCCATTTACTGGAGTCGACATCCAATATCGCTTCCTCAGAACTTTTTGGATCATCTCCATGACTGACTTCTCCGATCATAAGAGATTCATAAACCTCCTTATGAAGCATTCCATGTCGTTCTAGTGGCCTAGATACTCTAGACGATTTTCTCATGGGGTTTGACGATTCAGGAATCGAAGAATCCTTAGAAGGACCATTATTTTGAACTTCGTCGGTTTGCGACTCCTGAGACTTTTCCTGGAGTACTATCTTCCTTCCCGCACCCCATTCCTCTAAGAACTATTTCTCGAGGAAATGTGCATTCCTACTGATCGAAACTTTTTGATCAGTGTGGAAGTAGAAGTAATATCCTAAACTGTCTTTAGGATATCTTATGAACCAACCTTTTTCAGATATGGCATCCAACTTATCTGTCTTGACAATCTCGATAAAAGCTGGACATTCCTATACCTTCA
Source organism: Toxicodendron radicans (assembly GCA_009867345.2). Classification (NCBI taxonomy): domain Eukaryota; kingdom Viridiplantae; phylum Streptophyta; class Magnoliopsida; order Sapindales; family Anacardiaceae; genus Toxicodendron; species Toxicodendron radicans. Next base: position 2,286 of record WYDK02056365.1, on the reverse strand, counting down.
AGTATTTTAGATTGGGAGCCTTACCGTACCACATCTAGTACGGTGTCAGCTACACAAACTTTGATGGAGCCCTATTCAAGATGTGCGCATCGGTCTCTAGGGCATATCCCCATAACGACATTGGCAAGTCGCTGAAACTCACCATCGATCGCACTATATCCAAGAAAGTAATATTCCTCATTTCTGACACACCGTTGTGATGTGGTGTGTACGGAGGTGTCAATTGGGATATTATACTGTTGTTTTTAAGAAAGTCTCAAAATTTTGTACTTAAGTATTCTCCACCGCGATCCGATTGCAGAATCTTGATAATTTTTTCGGTTTGGTTTTCTACTTCATTCTTTGAATTATTTGAACTTTTCAAAGGATTCGGACTTGTATTTCATCAAATACACGTATCCGTATCGAGAAAAATCATCGATAAATGTAATAAAGTACTGAAAACCTCATCTGGTAATTTCACTAAATGGACCACGTACATCAGTATGTATTAAATCCAATATTTCTTTGGATCTCTCCCCTTTACCCTTAAAGGGCGATTTGGTCATTTTCCCTTGGAGACACGACTCACAGATCGGATAGGGTTTTGAACCCAATGGGCTTAAAAGCCCATTTGCCTCTAACCTTATAAGTTTCTTATCCCTTATATGACCTAATCGATGATGCCAAAGAAGTTTTGGGTTTATTTCATTTTGAGGTCTTTTATTACTAACAATATTAAATATGTTATTGTCAAGTAAATCCAAAACATACAAACCATTTGTATTAATACATTTGCCTACTAGAACATTTCTAAAATGTAATAAACATTGATTTCCATTAAACTGTACAATATATCCACATTTACATAATACAAAAATAGAAATAATGTTCCTACTAGCACTAGGAAAATACAACGTTTTATACAAATATAATATGTGTCCAGATGGTAGCTCTAGTCGGCAAGTCCCAATTGTCTCAGTAGCAACCTTTGCTCCGTTTGCCATCTTCAAAACAATCTCATCGCCCGACAGCGCAAAACTATTCCACAGTGCTTGTAAGGAAACACATATATGAGATGTAGCAGCTGAATCTAAAATCTAGGAATTATTATCATTTGAACCAACATTTAATTCAAATTCAATAACATACAAAAGGAATATACCTACTAGAGTTTTCCTTTTAGTCGCAAGAAACAGCGGGCAGTTCCTCTTCCAACGTCCCTTTTTCTTACAGAAGAAACACTCACCCTTTTCATCCACTTTCTGCTTACCCTTGTCGGCTTTTGGACGATGTTTCTTGTGACTTCTCTTCTCGGTCCAACCTTTGGTACCAATTTAGTTCTCAATGCCATCTTCTTACTCCTATAAGAAGAGGTTGCAAGAACATTTTCTTGTTGTTTCTCCTTCTGTCCTTGCTTATAGAACTGTTGAATCTCATTTTCGAGTTCTTCCAAGGTTCTCTCAATTCTATTGAGATGGTAGTTGGTGATGAAAAGAGTGAAGGTCAGTGGTAGGGATTGTAAAATCATATTAATTGTAAGGTTATCTGACATTACCCTCAACGGATCAATGATGTTAATCATCTTAATTATGTGGTTAGCCGGTGCCACACTCTCTTTGAGCCTCATCGACAACAGTGTCGAACACAGTTCATACTCCCTCATACGAGGACTCTCGCCGTACAACTCTTGTAAGGAAACGTAAATCTCATTTGCGCTTTTCATTACCTCGTGTTTCGCCTGGAGCTCGCAACTCATAGACTCTTGCATGTACGTTCGAGCTCGTAGGTCATCATCATGCCATTTTACGAAAGTTTCTCTCTTCTTCAGGGTAGACTCCGGAGTGATCGAGAGTAGGAGTGGCACGTCCAAAACGTGAGCAAATTTTTTGAAGTTAAGGATTATTTTCACATTCCTCAACCAATCCTTAAAGTTCGCCCCCATGAGCTTATTATCGTCTAGGATCCTCAGGAGCACATCATAATTCATTTTCTAGTAAAATGGTAGGTATCACAAAGAACAGAAGAAACGGGAGTTTGCAGAAGAAATAAAGTTTTATTAGTGTCTTGTAAAAAAAATTATTAAACGATTTAATAAATATTAATGCCAATCTCATTAGCTCCCACTAATCCAATTTGCTCCCATTATTTATTTGAAATATCACACTTCCTTAGGTGACGATTCAGAAATTTCATTGGACTAAATTTCTAGTGGGGAATCAAAATCTTGTTAAACCCAATTACACCTCACATATTAGAAATTTTGGTTTTATTAAGTTTAATAAGTAGAAAACGATTTTCTTTTGT
>WYDK02056315.1:0-12713 GCA_009867345.2 Toxicodendron radicans | reverse complement strand
TATTTTATCAAATTTCTCGTGTTAGCCTACATTGTCAAAACTTATTGTTTAGCCTTTGACTGAGTGATAATTAGTGTCTTTTGAATTTGAAATAGAGATACTAGGATCACTGCGAGAGAGAATAATTATTTAACAATATGGTGCGTTTGTTTCTTGAAATATTTTATTATTAAAAAAATAGATTACCTTTAAGATTACTGGGAAATGTTATATAAATATCTTTGGTTAGATTGAAATGTATAAATAATTAATGTGTTTAGTTAGGAGAAATAAAATATTTCTGGAGAAAACTTTTATTGGATTGCCCTTACTTTTTTAATATTATTTTAATATTTAAATTACTTTTTAATCCCCCTACATTTGATAAGTTAGCTAAAACACCCCAACTACAATAAAAATTTAAAATTTAACAAAATACCCCCAGTAGCCACCTGCAAAACCGATATCCACCTCCAACGACCCTTGGACTCTCATTTTCAGCGACCCTTCGTCTTCCTCGTTGTCCGAATGTTATCTCCACACCTTCACGTCGCCGATTTGCCTTCCACAGCCGTGACGGTTGGCATTCCGTCCATCTTCATCTCTTTTCGACGACGTTTTGGCTTTCATGACGACGTTTCAGCTTCCCTAAGTGACAATTTGTCTTCCTCATCGTCCAGAGCTGCCGATCGACACCTCCCATTGCTATTTCACTGCAAAACGGCTCAGATTCCACTCTGGCGACTTTTCGGCTTCTTGTCGGATTTCGCTCCCATTCCGATGACTTTTGGACTTCCCATCGACCGATCTGTCTTCCCTAGCTCCCGATCTATCTCCCTATAAGCTCGGATTTTCATTTCGCCACTGATTGCTTGGTGGCCAGCGGTGGTCTTGGATGGCTGGGGGTGTTTTGTTAGATTTTAAACTTTTTACGATGGTTGGTATATACTTGTAAATTGTTTTGACATCAAGGGCATTATTGTCCAAAAATTTTATTAATTAGGGGTAAAATTAGAACAAAATTAATTAAGATTACTAAGTAATCTTAGATTAATTAGTCCAAGGGAGGTAATTTGATTACCCATTATATTACCAACAGTAAACACTATTTGTAATTAAAATTTACCGTAATCTTTTATTACTTGAAAACCAAACAAGAGAATCTTGAAAATTAATAAAAGATTATCAGAGTAATCTTCCTAGACCCCTAACCAAACCCAACCTATAACCAAACAAAGTATAATACCACATTTACTATTAAGTAATTACATATGTATAAACTCTCTCTCTCTCTCTCTCTTCTTATGTATTATAATTAAATCAAATAAATTAGATTAGGTAATATATGATATACGAAACGCGGAGTTTTTATAATTAATTAACCTATAAGACACTTAAAAATATATAAAATAACTATAAAAATTAAAGTTTCTAGATGTGAACACTCAATTAATTTAATTAAGAAAGAAAGAAAATTGATAAATTCCTGCAATTGGATGATTAAGTATGAGATAGAGGTAAGGTACCCCAATGCAATACGTCTAGATTTTGGTTTTTTGCTGTCACAAAATGCAACTTCTTGTTTGCTGCAGTGACATTCCAAACATTTTCCTGGTAACATCATCATCATAATAAAGCATGCAGACATCATATTCAAAAAGTAAATTAACATGCATGCACCATCGATATATATCCAGTAGTCAATCAAATTACTTCACAGAATTGAAATGGTTCTTGACTTTTTGTAATCCCGTTAATTAATTGTTTTATAACATATGATCATTGCCGCTGTGGAGAAAAGGGTTATAAGGGTTTGTAGGGATAATATCATAGACTATCCTCAAGGTTTTCGGATTTATTATTTTAACTTTGGCACTTTTTATCCTTTTAAAAGTTTGAAAAATGTATCACCGATATATAGCCCTCTGTCTTATCAAATGGACACTCAAATTATAAAACCTTTATCACTGATACTCCTTTTACTTTAATTCTATTACATTGCTTTTAGGTTTACAAAACACTTTAAATATTTCTTATAAGATCAAAGTTATCATTTTACCTCAATATATACTTTATTATAAGATCAAAGTTATCATTTTACCTCAATATATACTTTATTATAAGACCAAAGTTATCATTTTACCTGAGTAACACTAAATGGTAAAAAAATAGGGTTAGGGCAATGAGATATGTGGGTGAAATAGTTTTCAAACTTTAAGGGATTATATATTTGATAAAAAAAAGTACGAAAGTTGTCATCCAAATATAAATTCAGAAATTTTAAGTATATTCTCCAAGGTTTATAGTTTTGCAACTGTACTCGCTTGATTGATAATGGAAGATTTCAACGATGTTGGCGACAAATTAAGAGGACGGAGGCTTCTTTTTTTTTATCAAATATACATACCTGCAGCGATGGTTTCAAATAATAAAAAAATGAACCCTAAAAAAGCAGTGGATTTAATATTCTAAAGTTGAAGAAATTTGTGTTACAATTTGTCCAGTTGCATGTATAATTTAATTTGGATGAGCAAACTAATCCAAAAAGGAAGAAAGAGAAAGAAAGACTTTGTAAAATGAATAGACAAGAGAAATGATATTGAATTGTTGAGGGTATTAGACTTTTTGTCCTCTTAAGCATCACATCACCCACTCTTCTTACCTATAAATTTTGGTCTTCCCTTCTACATATTTTCCCAACAATCTCAGACAGATCACTTCAATTCTCTTTCTTTTGCCTCCAACAAGAAGAACAAAGCAAGCTGAAAGAAATTAATGGGTCGAGCTCCTTGCTGCGACAAGGCTAATGTCAAGAAGGGACCTTGGTCACCTGAAGAGGACGCTAAACTCAAGGCTTATATTGAAGAATATGGAACTGGTGGCAACTGGATTGCTCTTCCTCAGAAAATTGGTATTAATTTGTTGACTTTTACATATATGTTTGTGGCTCCCACACGATCTAAGGTTTGAGCTATGAATTTCATGGGCACTTGCACGAGTAGAAGCCATTATTTCTCGTTTCTTAGAAATTGCTAGGTTTAGCAGGGGCTCCAGTTTCGTTTCGAACCAGGGATTTATGCTTTCTAAAAAAGAATAAAATATTTGTGTGAACTTGTGCATAGAGTTCTTGTGTTTTTTGGATGAATTAATTTGACCTCTTGGGGTATGTGTAATTTTATCCACAGGGCTCAAGAGATGTGGAAAAAGTTGCAGACTTAGATGGTTAAATTACTTGAGGCCTAACATCAAACATGGTGGATTCTCTGAAGAAGAAGACAATATCATTTGCAATCTTTACATCAGTATTGGCAGCAGGTTAATTTCTTCTTTCTCTCTCTCTCTCTCTCTCTCTCTCTTTTTTCCAATATGAACTGCTTGTCCTTTTTTTCTTTGTCCTCCAGTAGTTAATAGAATAATTTCAGATCTCTCATTTTCTTGAAAACTTCAGTTCTTTTGCTTCATTTTTCTTGAAATTGGGGGCTAAAAATTTGAAAATTTTCTTCACACTTTTAGGTGGTCCATAATTGCTGCCCAATTGCCTGGAAGAACCGATAATGACATCAAGAATTACTGGAACACAAGACTCAAGAAGAAACTCCTAGGACGGCGCAAACAATCCGCCGCCAACGGGCTAGCTTCCTCCGGCCAGGACCCGAATGACAACGGCGGCAACGACAGTCATCCTCAGGGATTAAGCAGCTCCGCCCTGGAGAGGCTGCAGCTCCATATGCAACTCCAGAGCCTCCAAAATCCTTTGTCTTTCTACAATAATCCCGCTCTGTGGCCTAAACTTCACCCTTTCCAGGAAAAAATGATTCAAAGCCTTCAATCTTTGAACGGAATGCATAACATTAATAATCCTGTTATGCAAAATGTTCTTCCTGGTCAATCCACTGCTCCTCCTTTAACAATTCCTCAAGATTATAATCCTCAGATCAACGATTCGATTGCGATTAACACAAACAACAATTTCATGGACACAAATCCTGTGCCAAAAGTGAATGGTGTTGGTATAGATCAATCGAATGTGACGACGCAGCCGGTTTCAACATTCCAAGCTGAGCTTGAAAGTTTTCTTAATAACAAAGGGGTTGGATTTACCGCACAGGAAGATCATCAGCTTCCACAATTTGAGTATGGGAATACTAAGGACAATTTGTTATGGTGGGCAAATGAGTTCGACTCAAAATCAGCTTCCTCAAACTCGTGGGATTCGACGCCTGTTCTTCAATCTGAAGGGATGTTTCAAGATTTTGAATTAGGCTACAATCTGTAATGTGTTGAAGAAAATTAGGGAGTTTGTGTAATCTGGTCATAAGATGAGAGGAAATGATATCACATGTTTTGTAAATTATGTGAATAATAATGTTAAATTAGTTTCTTGCAAAATTATGCTAGAAAGTCTTCACTAATTTTATTCATGCATATTACTATAAAAATTTAATTAATCGATCTTTAAACATAATCGTAATTTGTAACTCTTATTTTTGTCCTATTTGTAAATAGAGAATCATCATAACTGAACGTACAAGTGATATTCTCTAGTATAATCCTAAGAGGTTGGTTTGGTGGTAAAAAATGTGTGTTTTTTTTCTTGATTTTCTAGGTTTGAACTTTGTGACAATCTTACCATAATTAAAATTGTGATTTGTCTTGATTCATTGAGTTTGTAGGACACTCGATGACCTCGGGAAATAGTTGAGGTAAGCACAAACTAACCCAGACGTCCCGGTTATCAAAAAAAAAAAAAAAAAAAAGGATTCTCTAGTACTTGATTTTAAATAAGACAATGTATATGTACTTTACTTATTAAAATCCCTTGATTAATTTGAAGAATATTACGATTTGATTTTGCGAGGTGGATTCTTTTTCTATCAAAATTTACAGTTGAAGTACTTGAGACCAACGGCATTCTCAAAACCTTAGAAAATGAGAGCTTGCTTATAATACTTTAATAATTAATAATTGGAAAATGATACACATATATACAATTGTTAGTTTATTTTCACATCATTTATTATGTATCTTAATTTTTTTTTTTTTATATTTAATGTTTTAGTTTAATTTATTTTTTATACAATTGTACAATTTACAAAGATTGTAACAATTACATGAATTTTTAATAAAAAAAAATGTGAATATATAGTAACTTTGATTTGATGGATCTAAAACACCGATAATAACTTGTAAAAAGCAAGGGGTTGAACTTGTAAGAATGAGAAAGTAGTGTATAATGACTTGTGTCACTATTAAACGTTTAATTCATAAAAGATTACCAATATATTTATAACATTCCACAATGACAATGAGATCGATAAAAAAGGTACACATATGCCTTCACTCTTAAGTTGCCATCTTACTTAAAAAAAATATGAATTTCTTTAATCTCTCTTTCGTCCAGATGAATGTAAAGATTCAAACTTTAAACTTTCGACTTTGATATTATGTTAAATTATAATCCCACCTAAAAGTATAAGCTAATAGGTGACGGTTCATCATTGAATTAATTCAAATATTCATGACATGACGTGGTAGCCGAAATCCTTTTACATAATTTTGTATAAACATATTGATCGTTACAAATACCAGTGATGCTTGCACTAAGTTATAAGAACTTATATCCACAAACCAAAGTCATTAATTTGAGCCACCTTATAGTTAAAAAGTATTATGTTATACATATAATAAATATAAATTGATAGGTGATATTTATTCTTCCAGTTTGGAAAAAAACTTCATCCACAATGTGTCGCATGTGAATTGAAGAGTTTGGCAGGTTATCTTTTACTGGGCAGCCCATAGTCTGTAGTCTTTCTAAAAAGCCTTTTGGCATTGCCTCTTTAAGTGATCAAAGAAATGAAATTCTACTGGCCTTAGAACTCTAGTGCTTCAGCCAACTAGGTAATTTATGAAAATAATAATAATAATAATAATAATAATAATAATAAAAGACAAGAATTAGTTGCATTTGATGTTTTATTAAAATATTTTTTAATAAAAATCTTGTTAGTAAGAATCTATCTACCGATATCATCCATTAATTGTAATACCCCGTATTTTATGGGATTTTATTAAAAGTTTATTTTGTTGATTTTGGGGGGTAATTTGTAAGAAATTGAAACTTTCCTGGGTGTTTTGGTTTGGATGTAATAACTGGTACGACTGCTAAGTAATTTAGCAAGAGGACTTGAGTGCAAAGAAGTTGTAGAATTTCCAAGGGCCAAGGAAAAGTATCAAACATGAAGGACTTTTTAAATATTTACCAAATAGGATGCATGCAGAATTTTCCAGGGTTGATTTGTGTCATATCAAAACTTTTGTTCTATGATTTTAGGGGGTGAAATGTGACAGCGAAATCCTTGGGGTACATGAAAATTAGCCAAGGGACTCTGGACCCAAGAAATTTGATCGGCCACTATATAAACGCATTTTATTTCATTTCTATTTTACAGCAAATGAAAGATGAAGCAGACTTGAGCGGTTGAGAAAGTGAGCAGAGAAGAAGAAATTAAGGGAGGGAGAGGAAGAATTTGGGAATTTTGGTGATCTTGGGTAAGGATAATTGGTTTTCATGCATACATTTCTATCCTAAGCTTTGTTCTTTAATACTTTTTTCTTTCTTTGGGAATTTCTTAATCTTTTGCAAAATTGGAGCAAATAGGTGAAGTGGAGCAAAGATCCGAGCAATTGAGTTACGAATGAGAAGGATTTGGTGAGTGGAATAGTATAAATGCATTAACTCATGGTTTTATCAGAATTATTGTATTCTATATGCATGGTTTCTTTGTCTTGGTTATATCCCAGCTTGAAATAGAAAATCTTCACAATTAGGGATTCGTTGGCATGCATGAAATTAATTTTCAAATATTATGAGATGTTGGAACAAGTGTTGGAACTTGGAACTCATGTTGGCATGCATGTGTGCATTTTATGCATATATACATAATGTTTGTGAATAGAAAAGGAATTATGGGAAATTGTATGTTGGATATGGTGGCTGACTATTGTTGTTGACTCAAATTGGAGATTTAATTCAATAGTTTTATATGGGTAGAGCATATACGTTGATCCTAAAAGAACCAAGAGTTATTAAAGTATGTTTTTGATTATAAAAAATTATGTTGTGAAATTCTGACAGCCTGAACTTTCAAAAATCCTATATTTGTTTTGGGTTTGCAATTGAAGCTAAATTTCGGATATTTTTTTTAGACTTATTGATGATTGTTTGAAAATTTATTTCACCCAAAAATTCAAAGTATTGGATTTTTTATGAATTTGTGAAGTCTGCCCTATAGTCCTGGAATTTTATGTTTTCTGCAGAGCATGCATTTTTAGGAACTGATTTAATATACTTATACTCATCCAAAATGAGTGATTTTAAATTCTGATAAATTCTTTATGTGTCTTGTTTATTTCTGGAAATTTTCAGGATTTTTCAAGTTAAGGGTGAATTGATATGAATTTTAAAAGTAAGCAACCTCAATTCTGGAAAACAGTTTGGCAATTTTGAGAGGTTGAAAGAAAATCATGTTTTAAATAGTTTTTTATTCCGAAATGGCTTGAAAATATTATTGGATCAACATATATATGTCTAAAATGCCCATTAAAATTATAGTTTGATTTGGTGAGTGGAATAGTAGAAATTTGCATAAAATCATATTTTTAGTGAAATGATTTCTATGATTGTGCATAAATGCCTTAACTTCGAATTTATTTCAGCTTTGATATGGTTATATTCATCTTTTGGAAACTATCCTGGGCATGCATGTGAATGAGGTTATGTAGTATGAATTTTGGAAGTAAGTGTGGGTATTATGTGGACATGCATGTATGAATAATTATGCCTATAAAAAATGTTGATGAATGGAAAGGAGAATTTTGTGTTTCTGCATGTTTGATTTGGTTGATGATTGAAAATTCCAGCTAATTATGGTAGGGCTGGTTTGATTGTTGAATTGACGGGAGGATGAAAAGATTTGAAGTGCAAAAGTGTAGGTCTCGAACCTTGGGTTGGTGAAATTCTTTTGAAATGAATTTTGGTAATACCTTAGTGAATTTCCTTGCATGCATAAAATTGGTATTTTGGGTGTTGAATATGTGAGTTATAATGAGTTTTAGTATATTTATTTATTTGTATATTGGCTGTTAGAATCGAAAAAGCAGGGAAAGGGAAAACGTTTGGCCAAGACTACTCCGTCGCGGCGGGGATTTTTCAATGCTGCGGCAGGAATTCCAGGGGGCAGTTTGTCATTTTTACAACTTGTGAAGAATAGACAAGGAGTAAACTGTAAGGTTTTCAAATGTTTGCGACTATTTAGAGTCTTGCATTTTATGGGGCGTAAATGGAGATTTTACATGTTATGTACTTTATCATGTTACGAGCATTACACTCATGTTTATGTGCCGATTTTATATGAGAGCTATATGATACTATTATATGTATCTGCATGAAGGCATTCGTGCTGCATGGTGTGTTTGGATATTTGGATGCATGTGTATGATTATCGGATTTGAGATCACCTATTCTATAGTACTTGTCCCCTTCCAGACATCAACTAGCATATTACATTTAGCCCCATGGGTGCATTGGGATGATCCGTCCTATCGAACGATTACGACATCCTACAGGGAAGATTGATGTCTGACGAGCTCTAGGCGGGATTACATCAGGCGGGTATAGGCCTGTGTGGGATATTTTGATGCCCTGAGGGTAGACTGTGGGCGGAATTTTTTTGCGATACCATATTATGACACCCTAAGGGTAGACTGGAGTAGAATATTTTGACACTCTGATAGTAGACTGTGGGCGTGATTTTTTTGTGCGATACCATATTACGGCACCTCGAGGGTAGACTGTGGGTGGGATATGGATATCCAATGAAATTATGTCACCTCAAGGGTAGACTGTGTGTAGTCTAGTTGTTTGTTTGTATTAGGGATCATTATGTGAGAGGTATGACATAGATCCCTGGGTGTTGATGTAGTGGTGGTTGTTGCATTGATTTACCATGAGCTTGATATGATGATTCATGGTATGATGATTGATACAATTCTTGCATGAGTGGTTATGATGTTTCATGGCATGCAAAACGAATTTTCTCATGCAGTTGTTTGTTTGTATTAGGGATCATTATGTGAGAGGTATGACATAGATCCCTGGGTGCTGATGTACTGTTGATTGTTGCATTGATTAACCATGAGCTTGATATGATGATTCATGGTATGATGATTGATAAAATTCCTACATGGGTGGTTATGATGTTCCATGGCATGTAAAATGAATTTTCTCATGCAGTTTTCAAGGCTATATATATTATTTTTGTATAAAATATATTATCTACTCACTGGGTTTCTCGCAAGTAGGGTTCATGCGGAGCTTGCTTTATGCTCTAGGTTGGCCCACTAACTTATGTTCATCTACATGATTTGTAAAACTTTAGCGCACTCTCGTAGGTTTTATGTACTCGGATTTTGTAACTTTTGTTTTTAGAACTTTTATATTATGTATTTCAGTTTGTATTACTCTTTACTTATGTTTTATAAATGGATTTTTGTGAAACGCTTTCCAAACCATTCACTCTCCTCTCGAGATCCTGAGTCCTTGGGAGCTCTCGGATCCCGTGGGATAGGGATACCCGGGAGGGTGTGTGATTAATACATTAATCGATGTATAAATTTTTTTTTTTAAGAAAATGTATCAAGCTAATATTAATTAATCTTGGAGATAATCTAAACAAGAACTTCGAAATTTGCAGTAGAGCTACCTGCAGATTCTACAGCCTTAAGGGCAAGTTGTTTGAACTCAGGACCAATCTTTTCTCTTATTAATTATCTTCCCTTCTTTAGTAAAAAAGAGGGCTTTCATTGTGCCATCTTTTTGTGAATTTCCGAAACTGTGTTTGGGCAACCCTTGATCAGCAAATGTTGACCTTCCAATCAATCATGCAGCAAATCTCGATTCCCCGTTTGAGGCACTGCCATTTCCGTTGCTCTCTCTCAAAATGCTCTACTGGCTCTCATGGAGAACCCGAAAGCTTCAACATTAGTTTCAGCAATGCTGAAGAAAGAAGAGAAGCTACATGAGACGTAAAGGGAAATGTCAAGACAACAGGCTTCTAGCATGATGTTTGATACCATTAATTTGTGAATCTGATGCAAATATTATATGGAGATACATAACACTCACAAAAAATGTAACTTCGCAAGGAATGTTGGTACAACCATCCAAATTAAGGAGTTCCATATTAGTAACAATAACGTCCATATCTGTTAACAGTTGTTTATTTATTTTTTGTTTTTGTTTTGCAAGAGTCTAGAGTAACTATAACCTGTTAATTTTTATTTTCTCATAATTAACAGAATTTTTAGTTAACACTGTTTTTTTTTTTTTATATATATATAATTATGTTAATTATTAATGTAAGACAAGATTCAAGATATTTTAGATTTTTATAAAATTCTTCAAACAGTTGTAACTAATAAGGACCTAGTGTTAATTTATATTACTAGAATTGGACCTAAAGTTTACTTAGGCCAACCCTTAGGACCATAATGTATTTAACTCCATTTAATTGTCATCTCATTGAATTAAAATTAGTTTGTAAATTTTGTACTGGGACAACGACATTTTCCCACCCAAGGTTTGGTGAAACTACACTTTCCCACCCATTAAGTTTCAAAACGACACTTTCCCACCCACCGTTATGTTCTATTAGGAAATTCTGTTACGAAGAAAATGGCCAATTTAATGAAGCCACACAAATCAAAAATTAAAAATAGAAATCTTAGAGAATGGTTGCCACGTGTCCCATTAGAGTTGACTTTTGAAAATAAAAAGCGAGAATGAAAAGTTGGCTCCTTTTCTCCCCATTCTGTGACTCTCCTTGCTCTTTGTTGTAACTGAAGCTACTACTGACCACGGGTTATTGGTCATGGGATCATCTTCACCCTTTCTTCTGCTCATTGTACCTAGTAAGGATACACCATATCGCCTTATTTTCCAAATTTGTCTGACCCGTTAGGACAAAAATGTAGCAAATGCACACGCTTTCTATTTTGGTGTCTTGTGTGTTGATTGGTAATGGGAGTGTTTTGAATGCACAAAAATTATGTCGACTAGCTACTTAGGGTTGGCGATTAAAGAAAAGTAATTTGAGTTGTTCTTCCTATTCTCTGAAACTGAAGTGGTTGTTGACTTAGGGTTGGCGATTGATGACGATGACTGAGAAAAAGGTTTGAAAGCAGCGAGTGGCGATTGGCTACGACGAGGAGTGAGAAAAAAATACCTACGAGCACGATTGAGCCGAAAGCTGTGGGTAATCTTTTTTTTTTTAGGTTAAAAAAATTGTTGCGTGTTTTTCGTTTTGTTCTTGTGTTCTTTTTGTTTGGTACTACAATAGCAACAACTATTTCTTCACGAGTATAGTTAATCTAGATTACTTATGGTGTTTAATTTAGTTGGTATCCAGTTCATGGAATATTGAATTGTTAATAGTAAGTTACTGAGTTTGTGGTTTGTGAGGTTATGTGTTGCTTCGTTTGATTGTGTTGTTTCAGATCTGGAGGAAAGAATGTGAGGTTGTTTGTACTTGAAATCTGGGTTTCTTAGGTTGTGTTTTGGAATGCTATTGTAGAAACCGTTATTTAGTATAAGGGGTTTTTTGTAAAAGTATTAACATATTTGTGCTCATAAGCAAGGCACAAGTATTGTTATTGTAATTCTTAGAATGTAGTAATAGGACTTGCATGTCTCTTATTGATTTGCTCCAAGTTTTTTTCTTTTCTAAAAATGAATATTTTTTCTTATATAGTGGTTTTGATCCTCGATTATCTGTTGCTATAGGTTAATTCCATTGGTGCCAAGGTCTTAGAATTTATCTAAGATATTGGAAGACCTTCTGCACCTGTTCCTGCAACAATTGTTGCATGTGTTCCAAATACGGTGCACGTTGATGGAATTGGAGAAACTGAATTCAAGATGTCCTCGAGTGAGATAATAGATGCCATAAAATTGGGACTAGAAGAGCCAATTGAAGTTGAGCCAAAGGTGCCCTTCCTTAGGATTGTTTTTCTTGATATAAGCTTTTAACTTCATTTGAATGGTGTATCTGTGTGAAAATCAAGTTCTGAACTTCATTGTGATTATCTTGTTTGGTTCCAAAGGAATTAATATCTCTATCAGAGTTAGAGGAGTTAAAGCTGCAGAGCAAGCCATCCTTCATTCCTCTGAGTCCCTAATAAATGTCACGAAAGTGCATGACAAAGAAACTGGGATCACTCAGTGCAATCTTTCAAATGAAATTCCTATTAATTATAAGGTATAACTTTTGTTTGTATTTAATTCTTGTTATGTAAATTTACAATCAATTCACTGTTAATCACATGCACAAACCAATAGATAACACACACCAAAGAATCAAGATCAATCCAATCACAAGAACACCAAATTTATCTTGGTTCACCTTTCCACAATGGAAATATTACATCCATGTTGAGCTCCAGGAATTTTGGGGCTCACTGTACTAGGAATCAATTGTTATTACAGATTACAAACCACCCTCAAAGATTCACCCAAACTATCAATCTTGAACCCCTCACTCAAACCTGGAATCTCTAGAGAAGACCTAACCCAATCTCTCTAAACCTGAAGGAAACACCACCCTCACCCTAAGATTACACAGATTCTCAACTGAAAACAAGATTGACAACAACCTCACAATTACAAGAACAAAAAC